>JAQIXU010000990.1:0-22020 GCA_034701245.1 Strigamia transsilvanica | reverse complement strand
TCATATGCAACAATAATCTTAGGACCGAGAAATCAAATTCGACAAATATCGCAAACTACATTCATTATAAGCTTAGCATTAAATTCTACAATCAAATCCAATAATTCAAACTCCAGAGTTTGAAAATACTAGGCGCATTCATTTAAACTGGTTTAAACCTTTTAAACCAGTCTAAATATCAAATTTAACATGTAAAGTCTTACATTTAGACCGGTTTATGTTGGATCGAATTGGATTACATGTGAACAGGGTTTAGTTTTAACAAGACGTGTCTTTATTCAAATTTTAGTAGCCCCCACAAAACTTAGGGGGATTATACATGAGCATCCCATTAGATGCTGGATGTTGCACACTTAATCTTTTTATCAAATGCACGGCGGTGACTATATGTGTTTATAGCGCATAACACTCTACAGTTTAAATAAATTTAAACAAGTTTAAATGACTTTATAAATGCACCTACTGTTTTCTAGAATGGAACTTCAAAACCTGTTTATTTTCCTTTAAAAAGCAAACAAGCTAAATTGTTTTTCAAATCACTCTCTGCACCACTGGAATCAACAACAAAACTCCTTGCTTTCAACACCAAAAACTTATTTTCAAAACATGACAAAAACAACACACCGACAATAACAAGAACAAAAATAAGAAGAAGAAAAAAAAAACCCATTAAGTTTTTAATCTTCAAGAAGCAATTTTCCTAATTTGCTGTCTTGAGAATTATCTGTAGTCTTTAGGTATGTGAATTAATGAGGAATTCCATGTTCTTTCGCTATTTTGCATTTAGATAGAATTACAAGTTGGGAATCAAAGTTTGCTAGAATTTCCTAAGATAACAACTTTCCCAAGAGATGTCACATTTGCCAAGCTAAATCTTTTCACCAATAGTTTGATTCTGGAAAAAGGCTTAAGAAGAGAGGAACACTGATTCAGGCATAGTCCAAAGGTCTCCCCTCTACAATAAATCCACCCACACAAGTGGCACCAACTGTCATGCCAATTGAAACATGTCAATAAAACTATTTCACTTCAAGCATATCCTAAACTAAACTAACCAAATAAAAAACATGTCTTCTCTCTTGGATAAACTGGGTATTTGCTAGTGACAGTTTTGCTGACAAATAATAGCACAAATGGTCAAATCACATAGTTAAAAAATATATTGCAATTATATTATAATAATACTATTATATATTATTATAATATTCATAATATAATAATAAAATATTTAAATATAGTTAAAAAATATATGCTGTACAGCCACTACTGTATCTCTCTCATATTTTTTTAAATTTGAGACTTATGAACATTAATTTGCCATTGTGTGGTTTAGAGGTTTAGATTTAAACTACCATTATCCTTAAGTCTTTAAAATTGATTTTGAATTTATGGTTTCTTTAATAAAACACAGTTGACTTTGAAATTGATAATCAATATATGGCACAACGCAGGTCAGAACTGGTAACTGCTGCTGCTTGTTGCAAGTAATAAGTAATAAACTAAAAATAACCCCAAACCAAAAAAGTATCAACCAAAATTTCATCACCTCTTTTTTTCTTCTAATTTGTTTATTGAGGATTGATTAATTACTTTTTAACCCTAGCAGGAATCATAAAATTCACTGCTATCTTTTGTTCTTTTTTTGCAACTACCTAAATTTGGTGCAGCTACCTGAATTGACATTCCTCATATCAAAGAGCAAGAAAAAACCATTCTGTACCAACTTCCGACAACCCTCCGGAAAGAAATTTATCCGAGTCGTAACCCGCATTCCCTAATTTATAGCTACTAAGAATTACCTGAAAGGTAAGCACAGGAAAAGAGAACAGCAGGGTCAAGCAATCAGCTGTTGGCTGTGGTTGCAACTGGGAGAAAAAGGTAATTCCTTTTCTCCTATCAACTCACTTTCATCTCTCCAACCCGCAGCGACTTACTCTAAAGGATAATCAGACCTTTTACAAAGTCATAGGTGTAACAATATGATGAGATTAACAAAAAAAAGTAAAAAGACCTTCATTTTTATAAAAAAAAAAACACAATGGCATTGTTATAAAAAAACACAATGGCAAAAATAGTCATTGTTATAAAAATAACTGCCAAAATAGTCATTGTAAAAAAATAACTGCAAAAATAGTCATTGTTATAAAAATAATTGCAAAAATAGTGATAGTTATAAAAATAATTGCAAAAATAGTCATAGTTATAACAAAAATAGCAAAAATAGTCATTGTTATAAAAAAAATAGCAAAAATAGTCATTGTTATAAAAGTAATTGCAAAAATAGTCATTGTTATAAAAATAATTGCAAAAATAGTCATTGTTATAAAAATAATTGCAAAAATAGTCATTTTCTAAAAATAATTGCAAAAATAGTCATTTTCTAAAAATAATTGCAAAAATAGTCATTTTCTAAAAATAATTGCAAAAATAGCCATTATTATAAAAAGTAATTACTTACTCCCATTAATTATATTATTCAGCCCGTTTCATGTTTATCGGTATTCATTACTCTCTGGGTATTATTGGATTTAGAAGGGTTAAAGAGACAGTACTAACATAGAAAACGCTTGAAGTCATTGCGGTGACACTGAGGTCACTAGGGTGTTAAAATTATACCTTTGTCTTCTCCATTACTAGTCTATTTTTTTCTTTTAAAATTGGGCCACAATTACTCCCGCTACAAATCATCTTGGAAAAGCAAATTCCAAAGCTTTGCTGCATCACAGCACATGTGCATTCCTAAAATGAGCTTGGCGGAGCTGCTCTGCATCGAACTGTATTTTTCTACAAAAAAAGACATCTAAACTTCACTGCATTGCACACACATTGTGAAGCATGTGTTTCATAAATTCACTGCATCTAAATATGTTTTACTTTGGCTATTGTTGGATCAATAAGAAATAGATCTTAAGTAAGCTTATTATTGACGTCCAGCTTATAGTAATTATGTTTGGACATAGCGATAGTTTATGTGGACTTGTAGCCGGTCCTATTTCATGTTTGTTGAGCAGATTATACTAAAACTGGATTTACAACCAATGGTTGTGCACTGCTGCATACTGGTGGCAATATGGAACATTATTCCAACAATCCAGGCAGGTTGTTATCGCTTTCCTCATTAACTGGGAAAAAATGAATTTCATTCAATATCCACACACTTTACTGAGCATACACAAAGCTTATCTTGTTTGGGCGGAAACAGCTGTCCCCTGAACAGTGAAGGAGAGACAATTAAGAAGACCACAACAGCATGCCTTTGTTTTTTGTTTTATAAGTTTGGTGAAAACTTGTGATTCGGAAGAGGAAGTCTTTCTTACGATGGATTATTGGATTAACTTGTTTGCTTGCTTAACAGTTGGCCGGTCTCCTTTTCATTGGCCACGACAAGTTTGAAGAAGCTACCGCGCATGTGCAGTTTTGAAAAGAACTGCAATGGTAATTGAATAGGACATTGATAGTGTTTAAGGAAGGGTACTTGTGGGTTATAAAAAGTCAAGTTATAACCTTATAACTGCAGTGTAAATTCATAAGGAAGTTTATCGATAATAATAATAATAGTAGAGAGTTTGTGGACATGCCCTTTTCTTTATAAATGGCCATCCTTATGACCTTATAGTGTTATAACCTTATTAGATTATGAACTTGGTTGTGGCAAGTTTCCTTATAACCTTATGTTATGTTCTTAAAATAGTAATTTTGATCACAACATGGATTCTATGAGTAGTTTTTGCTACACAATCCGAACAAACATACACAAAGTATTGAAGATTCTAAAATAGAAACAGTAATTAATATAGAACTACATAAATTCTGCTTTACAACTTTCTCCTCTCCGGTTCAAAACTGCAGCATATGCGTAGTTTGTTAGAGTAAGACTGGAACTCTTGTGGGCTCTGTCCACAGGACGATACCCAATGTTAAAGGGTTTGAAGCATTGTATTTCAATTATATTACAAAATAATATTACAAAAGTAGCAGTTTGGTTTATTACACTATGATTGATTAAACCCTACTTGATTTTAACAATTCTAATATTGATAACAAGCTAATTGGTCGAAAAGTTGTAAAATAGACAAAAAATTGTTGGCAGCCATTTTGAGAAATTATAAGGAAACGACATCTGATTGGCTGCCTTATTTTATAAGGTACTCTTACAGTCCATCCTTATGACGCCATAAGGTCATAAGGATGACCATTTATAAGAAAAAAGGCATGTCCGCAAACTCTCTAATAGGTCAGGTTCAATATTGGCGATTCTCTAATATCCATTTTGGTTTGGTTTTGAAAATTACTAAATCGACTAATTGGTACAGTTAATTGTCATTATTAAGTTATCTCTACAATTTAGTTTAAATTCAACAATTTGGAGCGTATGCCAATGACAGCACCTATTTATTGTGATGTTGCTATCAATAAATGTAATTTTGCAAAGCATTGCAGTGAAGAGACATTTTTATCAGATTTCTTACTTCAAAAAAAATGAGAACTTGCACATTTTTTATTTTTTCCAATAGTTCACACTCATGATCCAATTGCAGGTTTACTGGAGTGCTTAGTCACATCCAATGGAAAATGTGGACATTTTCTAGAAATTTATTGGTAAAAATGTTGAGAAATTTAAGTTGGAATAATGAAATAAATTCCCATAGAAAAACCAAGAAAACCTATTTAGGCAAAACATTAAATATTGACTTCGGTTTTCCTCAACTGTACAGTGCTATTGTTTCACACTTTGTTTTCATTGTAAACATTGCAACAAAACTCACATTTTAAAAGAATATTCTTTTAAAATGTTTCAAACAACCGAAGAGCTTCTGTTGAACAATATTGTTCAACAAATTGCTGATTTGGAGTGGGAATCCAACAATTTGTCGTTTGCAATCTTATCGGCAAGCAAAAAAAAATGATTGATTTCATCAACCGTAATCCGGCGACCAACTTTTACAACTTAGTTGAGTCTTTTTTCCGTCTCCCATAAGAAAACGAATGCGTTTTCTCTCTCCCTTTCTCTGATGATGTGCAGCAATTTGACAAGATGCCAAATGGGAAACAACGTTGAATCTTGATCTGTCATCTCATCAGACTGGAACCATCTTTTAACAAATGCCCAACCCACACATGTAAGGAAATAAAAAAACAAAAGAAAAAAAATCTCGCAACTCAACAAAGTTGCGCTCAGCTGAGCTTCACATCGGTGTCTATTGTTCGATAAAAAAGTCGCAGCTGAAGCAACAAACGACCAAATTGCTATTTTGCTACAATATAACAATCGTCGTTTGATTTTTCTAACCAATCTTGTTTTCTCTTTGTTTGCTACAAGAACAATAATGTCGTAATTGGGTAAATTATTGCAACACGTGTTGGTGTAATCAATTTGTGCACTTGGAACAATTCTTCGTCAGAAATCGATTTTTCTCTCCAATCATTGTTATACAAATTGGGATTAAATTTAAAGGGAAAGGCATGCAAAGTATTCTGTTGACAAGTTGGCAAAGCACTAAGTGCATTCAAAGCTTTTGGTTTGTGGTTTCTAGTGTTTTTAGAAAATCCAAAAGATTTTTTAACTCTAAGAAACAGCAAAGAGAAAAAGACAATGAAGACATTTGGCCAATGTCTAGACGTAAGACAAATTGTAAACTTCACTTCATGGAATATAACTCATCCACTATACTTTAAATATTTGTTTTTATTGCTTAACAAACACTTAATTAGAGCTTAAATATAGAAAATGATGCACAATCCTGAAAGTACATTATCAATCCAAAACTTCAATTTTTGAATCCTTGAGTATTTGGTACGTTTGGCCGTATGTTTGGGATCATTGTCATGCAGAAACACAACATCTTTTGTTTTCAGCTTGTAAAATCGTAATGTCCCCATCAAATCATCTTTTAATATGTCACAATACAACTAAGAATCCATAATTCCATCAGTTCTTACAAGGTTTCCTGTGCCATGGGCAGTTATACAACCCCAACACATTAAGGAGCCACCTCCATGTTTTACAGTTGGAGTCATACGATGAAATTGAGATTTTGGTGTTTCCCAAAAATCATTCACATACATGTTAACAATAATAAAATTAGTCCAATATACTATACAGACAATGTATTTTTTGAATTATTGTCCAACATTGTTTAAGTTTTTCCTCCTTTGACCTTTTGGAAGAACACAAAGTAACAATGAAAAGCAGCAATGATGAAAAGTTATTTACACAACAATTTGTTGTGTTTACAAAATCTTGAAACAAAATCACCTTGGCTGTTGACCCATTTACTTCTGAGGCTCTATTCACAATTAAAATGTTACATTTAACGTTTCTCTTTCTAGTTGTTCGATATTAGCCACTTTACTCAACTCCAGTCTACAAGTGCGAAAGGATAATTTCAAACTATTTGTTTTCCTTCCCAAAATTCTTCATTAACACACTATGTAAATATTTGTAGACTTCTTAAAACTTGTTAGTTTAAAAACTGATTTAAAATGTTATTGCTGCTAAAGAAATAACAAAGTTCATGAATAATTTCTCGCCATTAAAAAGATAAAGAATGCTCCAATCTCCAGTGGAAATTCATCCAAACTTTCCACCTGTCAAAAAGTTTTGATCAATTTGCCATTTTTCACTCTTTTTCTTTTCCCCCAGCAAACCTGGAGCCATAAATCACCAAACATGTGTTTTGCTGCCACAGATTCGCTTCTGTAAAATATTACACAGTTTTTAAATTTCTTTAGCACCTGAGTATTATCATGCTCAAGCCAAAGGTTTAAAAATAAATGAACTATTTAGGAACTCAATAACTGTACTGATGTTTAATCTCCAAAAACAGTCTGGTAACTTAAGTCTAAATTAAATGTGAAATAAAATAACAATTCCATCACATGTTACAAATTGAGACATTTAAAACCATGCTGTAAGTTTGAGATGTGTCAAAAAAAGAGAGAAAAAAAAAAGCCAAATGCTCTCAAGTGGCAACGATGTGACACAAACATCAGTCAGAAATACCAAAGACTAACATAAGTCACTTCAGTTTGCTCCTGACTGTCTTTTGTCACTGAGCACATAGACAAATTGGAGATGAGGGAAAGAGCTTTGATTTTTCTGGCAGCTAAATCTTCAATTTCATTGACTACCATTTGGCAAAAAAATAAAAGGGGGCAAAGAGCAAAAGAAAAGAAAAGAATATATATATATATCTATAATAAAAGAAATTGGCCATTATGGTGGTGTTCAAATTTAAAGAAAATCTCTGGCCCAAAAATAAATAAGGGATTTTCAAGCAAAGTCTGCAACTGCAGGGAAAATGAATAGAATTCTAGACAATTCAACACTCTGGCTTGCCAACAAAGAAACAATTGGAATGACATTGATTGTATAACTTAAGCAATTTGTATACACATTGTAACAAACAATAAGCAATCTAGAAAATATATGTGTATTTTAACATTCAACGACTAGGAAATGAATAAACTTTGAAACTACGTACTTCAGTACTTCAAAAGAGATTTGCTTCAAATTTAAATAACTTCAAAAGAACATTCAAAATAACTTGAGAAAAGGCTTTTGGTAATGGGTTTATTCATTTTCTTTTATTTTTTTTTATAAAAAAAAGTTACTATATGACAGAAAATACACAATTGCCAATTTCTTATGCCGAAGACAACTTTCCGCTTGTTGCAACTGCAGTTTGACAAATCAATGCATCAAAGCCCTTGGGCCATTGTTCCAGTTTGGATGCAATAGTGTAGTGTCTTTTAAGAACCCAGAACACGTGCTGGATTTTTTCCCCCCAATAACTTTAATAATACCATTCGAAGAACCTTGCTGTTTATATGGATTAATCAACAATGACAAACCTCTGATGGAAAGAATTTGAAGCTTAAACAAACAAAAAAATTCCTTTACACTTCGTGCAACAATCAAAGCAAACATATCATTTTAACACTTGGCAACCACTATTGCCGAACTAAAAACCCAATAATAGCTTGTTTGGAGTTTGTTTTTCAGACAATAACAAAACCCTCTGGAATTTGGGTCACTAAAGCATGGTTTCAACAAAAATAGATAGATGCTTGTACTTTAATAATAGTAAGTTGATTGAGAACTTATTTATCATATGGAAGCAAATTATGACCAGAACTACACAATACCACGCCTCACTTTCTTCTTTTGAATTTGCAATCTAAGTTTATTGCAAAATGTCAAACTAGCTTGAAAGTCAATACTGAATGCCTTATCTATTCTTGATACCAGGAAAATAGTGACAATTGTCATGTTTCCACTGCTACAAGCTTCCACAAGAGTGCTTGTGGTTTGTTACCATGGTTTCCATGGTTTTTATCAAGTGCCACTGGGTCTCACAGCCTGTACAATAAAATAACTGGTGAAGAATTTGGACATAATTCAAGTACAGGTGGCGCTGTGCTCAAGTGCTGGTATAAATTACTCCAGCTGCATTCAAAAAGATTTAGTAGTTATGAAACACATTTACTTGCACACTCAGTAAATTAAGTGTAAATTACTCCAAAAATCAGAACAGGGTTAATCCTGCCCCTGGGAGTGCAAAGATTAAAACTGATGTTTTGTAAGAAGAAACAACTGCTGTCAAGATGGTTGCCTTCCACAAGACATGACAGGGAAGCTATGTGGCTGGTCTGAGCTTCTGCAATCATCAATAAGCTTTTGCTGTGCTCTTTTCTAAACTTTCCCCAAAAACCAAGAAAAACCAAAACCAATTTATTTAGTCAAAATATGTTTTTGGACCATATGGGCAATGCTGCTTACTTGCTGTGATTGGCCATAGAAAAGCATTCTTATTAAATAATTGCAACTTATAATTGTAGTGTTTTCATGAAAAATTTCATTTCATTTGACTTTCAGCTGTGGGTCAAATACTTTAAAATTTTAGCCTCAAAACCTCAAAAAAGAAAGAAAGAAATGGAGGATTTATAATGAAATTTTGCAACAGATATAAGTATGATTGTTGTCTTTGTTACAGCTCGGGGGCATCACCTCTATTTCCTGTGGAAAATGTTGATCCCAAACTTATCACGTGTTATGGGAATTTGTTCTGTAGACGGTTGCAGTCGGCTGTGTAAAAAAATCAAAGGCGCTCTCGCTTATTGCTTTTGTTTCACGCCTAATGGAACACAGCGACTCCGTAGAGGTGAGTTCAACGCGAATCAAAAATTTAATATCGAAACTGTTTGAGTCTACAAAACCCCTCTTTTCTTTCATTTGTCACTATGGGAGTTGGTAGCAACGAGTACACAGAACAAAAAAGTAATTTTCAGCTTCATGTTGAAACAGTACTCGAATTTTACTCAACAAAAATTTCCCCAGCTTGTTACATGTATTGTTGGAAAACAAACCTCAACAATAAAAACCAGAAGAAAGAAAACATAATAGTGTTGTAATAATATTGTGAAATACGGTACATTAAATGGTATTACAGGATAATGTAATGAATGCATTGTCAAAATACATTTAATAAAATGTATTATGAAATACATTGTTTAATGCATAAATTATGTAATTAGGTTTTGCAAAAAGTGATATATTTTGGAATGTATTGTGACCGGACACCGGTCAATACCGCATCGGAGTCCGCTCTGGGGCAGCTCTCCATCACCAAGTGGAGCTGCAAACCGGAAGAGAACTTTGGACCTCTCGCAGGGCGCAACCGGAAGTGGGGGCCCGGTGCCCCGCACAAAAGAGCCCCAGTTCGATCCGAACAAGCAACATGCTTGTCGTGGCATAGCACTAGTGGCATAGCACTAGCACGGCATACCACTAGCGGCAGTCATTTTGGCCTCTTAGCCACGTGGTCGGCGGTCGATCGTGGATCAGGTCACTGCAAAGCGACCCAAACACTGGGAAACTCTTCTGGGACACTTCTCCTAGACACCATAATAAAGGCCAAACAAACCAACAAACTGTGTTCTAGTCGGTTTTTCCCATTACTGAGTGTGTTCAACATCTTCTGGCATCCCTGCGCCAGACCGCTGTCTGAATCCCACTCCCAGTATTATTTAGGCAATTCTAAAAATATATTGCAAAACATATTTTTGAACCATATGGGCTATCTTCCCATGTGGTTCAAAAATATATTTTATTTCATAATACTTTTTACAAAATGCAGCTACTGCAAAACATTATTGAAATCAAATCACACCTAAAACCCAAATTTTCATTACAATGCTTCAACTGGGTAGACCAAGACTTGCAAACCAAACTCCTACATATAACTACCACAGCTGTCTCACACCCATTCAAGCACAACCCATCAACATCCCCAAGAGCATTCCCACAGTATCCCAAGAGCACCTCCAAGAAGTCTCTTATATTAGATTAAATCTGAAGACACCAAATCTGATTTCCTAATTTATGCACCAGCATATTTACAGCCAGTGCTTAAATTTGCAACCCTTTGAACATCAGGCAGATAATTTGTCTTCAAACAAACATGTTTCTGTGTCACTGGAATAAACTGATTACCTTTGATAAAGTTACTAACAAGCCATCATCATTACTTCCTAACACTTTGCTAAATTTTCCTGGATGTTGTTTGTTTATATGAATTTATTCATCTCTTCCAAATATATGTTATCTTAAATTAGGTATTAAAGGTGTAAGGTATTAAACACGGATAAAATGAATTAATAAGTAAGTAGGGGTGGTGGATTAAATGATTATTTCCATCTCAGTTGTAATGTGTTAATGGAATTTCAAAATCAATATTTAAGACCAGCACTGCAGTACCTCATTAGTTGTGATTTGGAGCACCCTTGAATATTAGATTCATATTTTGCTTAAATCTAAGCGATGGAAACAAAAGTTCCTCGACAACAAAGCCAAAAAATCCAAAAAATTAATTCAGACTTTTGAAGCATAAAACAGTCTAAAATTTAAAAAAGTTTAAATCCCAATCGAATTTTCCGGGAAACGGGAAGTGTGGAAATGCAAACTTTCCTGGGAATTCCTTCTAACTATGATGTATAAGCATACTGTGATGGTTACAAAACTGTAAAAGGTGACTCATTTGACACCAGACTGCGCTGTGCCACTGCGGAGCGCGAAATACAAGAAGAACAACGCAAGTTGTTGATCATTAGGAATAAATAACTGTTTATTTATTATTTATGACATTTAGGATATATCAGACCGATACGATAAGTTGGGGGTCACGATTTTATTTCCTTATTTACTCGAATATATCTTGAATTATGTTAAAACAGCCTGTCCAGGCTTGTATCGATTATATGCAAAAGCGGGATTGTCATAATACAACTGAAAATAAGATGTTATTTATTTATTATTATTAATATTTAGAGTTACAAGCTGAATGTGGGGATTTGAGCCAAGAGCAATGTACATAAATTAACAAAATGTATGCAAATATTGTGGTTTGTTGAAAATGAACTTAAGGGTCTTGAAGAAATTCTTAATTCTTTAACCATAAGTTTAAACTGTGAATAAATTAAAAAGTTCAAATTGATGTAGCTTTACTTTTGTCAAAAAAATTAAATATCTGTAATATAATTGAAATATTTTTTTTTTGAAATAGATGACTCCAGTTCTAGAAAAAAGTACTCTGGGACAAGACAGTTGGCCACCATTCCCACATAAAGCATCAAATGTCTTCACTTTCATGTATGGATTGCCAGAGATGATATGAAATGTTTTCTACAATTTAAGCTGGATCAACCTGGATGAATAATTCAAAACTTCAAATTTGGGGTTGAACAGATCTCCTAAGAAGAAAGATTACTTATATCATACGGAGGGTAATTCTTAGGAAAAACGAATAAAGGCATTGTTACATTGTTTGAATTCATCCTAGCAACCCTAAAATGATATGGTACAAATTGGTATTAGATATTGTTGTGTATAAGACGAGTCAAACATGCAAATTTCTTGATGTGGTAGGCAACAAAAGAAAATACATTGATTATTGGAACGACGGTTAAGCGAACGACCAGTGGTGAGGTAAAACGCTGAACGGCTGAACTAGCCGGATATGCCCAAAACCTGGCGCTGAGTTCCAGATTGACATACCAAGTGATATGCACTGAACTTCTGAACTCTGAATAGACCAAGCCAAATGCTACAATTTATTGGTATTTTGAAAAATTAGTTCCAATTAGTTCCGATATTCGATGTTCTACTGCATTGCAATCTATTTTTCTTTAATATTTTTTACTTCATTGTCATTTTTTTGAACTTGTGTTAAAAGAACTTAATTCTGCCAGGAACAACTTTGTGGTCACATGTATCACTGCCACTAGTGTGGTGAAGAAATTGATTAAAGTGGACCAACAGTTTGTTTGCATGATCATTTCAGTGCAAGATTTATGGTAACTTACAAATATTCTACAATTATAATTGCTAGTTATCAAAAAAACTGTTTGCTGAGCTGAATAGAGAAAAGCTTTGCATCAATTGCAATTGTCGAGGATGTGACTGGTGTAACTGCAGACATAATCGGTTGCTATTTTTACCGGTATATCGAAAAAAGTTAGGATAGAAGCGGCTCAGAAGTTAAGCAGCCTTGGGTCTAGAAAGAGTCCTAATTTGATGTTTGCTTTATTTCTTTCTGCCTGTTCATGGCATAAAAACATTTGGGCAGCATATTTACCTGTTTGAGGTAAATAAATTCCTCAAAAATTTTTGTCATGACTGAAGGGTCTTATTGGTGCGCTTCCCTTGTATAAGTGAAGAAAACCTGAATGAACCTAAGCAAAAGTATAGATAAGTAAGTTATGTCATTCCAACTGCCATTTTATTTATTTTTCATTAAATTCATTTGTTTATTCTATATATTACAATACAATACAATATTGATGAATCCTTTCCACATGGCAATTCAATTTGAAAAAGGAAAAGAAAATCTCATTTGGCATGGATTCGTGTATGGCTGCTAAGTTCTTTAACTTTAATGAGCAAACTTTGTTGTATACCAAGTTTGCCTGAAAAGAATATTCCAGTAGAATGCTTCAATGAGATGCAAGCTTTAAAAGGCCCTAATTAATTGGATTATTTTTCATATTTGCTTATGTCTTAGCTAAAGAAAACAACTTTTTTTTTATTACCATAATTTTTTTTAAATTTTTTTTGCAACCGGTACAGATTTTTGAGTCACGCCTATTGTTTATTCACCTGTGTTAATAGCATGAAATTCGAGATGAGCTGGAAAATTCTCATTAGCAGTAATTGCATGCAACTAATTAGGCTTAATCAACGTCATCTGAGCTCATTAAATGACAGCTTCTGTCGCCTTCAATTTACGACAAGCCAAAAGTCTTAAGTTTCACAAAAGAACTGTTTTAATTACACAAACAGAATCTATTTTTAAAACAAATCCAATAAACGAAACAATCTTGTTACTGCACACTCTGCCTGTCGCAACAACAACAATAACAAAGAGGCAAAAGTTTTTTCTTGGTTTTTGTGTATGTTGTATTGGGTCATTGTTGCAACCATGTACACACAAAACTGTTCCAGAAATATTGGAGTTTTTGGAATTTCCAACAATGTCTTGCATTTAGACTACTTCAATCTGGATATTGTTCAAAATGTACAATGAATCTACAAAGACTACAAATATTTGATTTTGTGGGGTTTGGAAAGTTCTTCGAGAAAGTTCTGGCACTGCAATGATAGATGGATGGAAGCATATACATTGTTTCACAAATCATCCAATCAATTTTGTGACATTTGACATCCAGAAAGTCACAACCAGAACAAAATACAAGCGACCATTTGTCAAAACTTAGTTATAGATCACATTCATTCAATCAATCAACCGCTCCAAGTTTAAAGTGTCAAGTATATTTGCAGTATATATTGTTCATAGTTGAAGAATGATGTGTCATTCCAACAATGACTCAAATGAATATATCCCTTGACTGTTAACAATGTTAAAGATAAGCTTATTGATGCACTCATCCAAAAAAATGCTTTAACAATGCCCACATCCCTCAAAAATCACTTTCTTGATTCTGTTGTACAATGTTTCTATCTCGGATTGCCCACAAGAAGACTTGCGAAGCAGGAAGTATTGTAGAAAACATTGTTTTTGATCTGCACTTCATCAACTTTCAGCACTGATGTGAATTTGATAGCAAATCCAAAACCTATGAATCCCTTAAGATGATAACCACTGCTTTAAGCATTGAAAACCCATCAATGTTCAATTTTAATATCCAACTTAATTTGCTAGTGGCATAGAAGCTGTCATCTCTGGTATAATTTTTTTTGCATCTAATCTTGGTTGGCAATTTTAGAAGATGAAAATTTTACTAGAAACAATCCACAATATTTATCTCCATTTTTCTTTTTTACTATGCAATGATGATGAATGCACATCCCTAAAGCTTTTGCAATAGATCAAACAAAATGGTGCTAAAAGCTTCAATTTTTTCCAAAAACTATTTATCTGTCTTTATCACCTGCAAATAGTCACTTAAAATAAAATATGATTTATATTTTGCAATTTAAAGTAATGGTATTCAAGTGACTACCAGCATACAAGAAAGCAGCATCAATAGAAAACCAGAGAAATTACTCAGACATTATCAAAAATGCATGAAATCAGACATAAAATGGCAACATAAAGTCCCCTACAGACTATACTTACATATACAACCCATCTGCTATTAACAAAATTCCTAAAAATGAACATCGGATAAAAACCGAAAACTCCGGTCCTCATAGTAAATTATTCACGTGTCCCAATAAAGCTCATAGAGATTGCCTCTCTATTAACATACAACAAAGAAGGGTTTAATAATGATCAATTAATTTAATTGTAGACATTAACAAAATTGTTTTAATGGTGTCTTGTTGCAGCAATTAGCAGAAACCAATCTGACTCATTATTGCTGTATTTATTTTTTCCTGTAAATCAGTGGTAATTTCCTTGGTAATTTGCTTTCTTGCTGAAATTGAGCAATCTTAAGAAAGTGTGTTAACCTCGTTTTTCATTTGCACACCTGCACTTCTAGATAAGGAATGAGTGTAATATGCACAATTCAACAATTTTGCTTTAGTGTACAACTTGGAAATGCAATTAGAGCACTAATGAAAGTAGAAACCCAAATAAACCATCAACAGTGGACTACAATACAAATCATGCACTTCAAGATGATATCCAATGGCAGTTTGACTTGTTTTGTCATCTAAACTAAATTTACAGTTTTAAATATTGTGCAGTTATACATTATTGATATTGCTTTAAAGATGTTATTAATGATTGATTTTTGTTTGCAGTTAACATCTAAATTCTTTGTTTCATTTCCTGCCTAAAATTGGCAGGAAATCAAATAAAAATATAGTCTTTGATGCACAGTCTGAAGCAGTAAAGTCAATAAGAAAGACATGGTGTAAGAAGAGGAGAGACTTAAATTGCAATTTTATTTTTTTTAATCATTTTTTCCTCAAAGTTTTTTAAAGTTTTATTTCTCTTCACATTTTTTTCAATTTTTGTTTTTGACATGAGGTATTTAATTTCAGAGCCAAATTGACTACAGAGTAATAGTTTCATATTTTCACTAAATTAACTGCAACAACAGGGCCAGATTTAAAGGGGCAGGGGCAAGGGGGCAATTGCCCCATCCCCTAAATTCTTAACATCCCTCCTGAAAATGTACAAAATGCATTTTTTTTCCACATATAATTGAATGCTTTTATGTAAAAATCTTTTTGTATAAAAATGCATGTTTTTTGTGTGAAAATGCAATTCTTTCCACATCAAAATGAATTTATTTTCTATAGAAATGCATTTTCTTTTCCTGAAAATGCATTTATCAGCTAAAAATAGCATTTCTGGATCAAATCATAGCCCACCCTTCCATAATCTTTGAAGACATAAGAACAAAAAATACCATTTTGGCGTACGCCCTTAGCTGTTTAGGGACAATTTTCAAGTCCAGAAGTTAAAGCGATGTATAGTTTTTTAAATTTGGTCCTAAATTTTATAGGGCACATTTTTGAATAGCTAATTGCCAGTCGATCTGCCGGTGAAAGCTAGAAGCTGTTAGCTGAAGCCGTTAGTTGAAGCGCTCTTGTCTAATGCAGTGAAGCCCACAAAATGCCGGAGTTTTAAGGGGCAGACATTTTCAATTTTGAATAACTAATTAAATAAATAACAAATGACTACAAATTCCACCTGGCGTCAAGTTGATCATCACTCAAACAAAATCAAAAAAAATTTTAGCAAAACAAAATAAATAAAAAATTATTATTATATATTACGTATAATATCTTTTATAAACCATATGGAAATAGAAAACCATCTTTCTCTCATATTATTCATTATTCCAATTATCCAAATAATTTGATCAGTTCCATTAAACCTCTTTACTTCTTGGCTGTCAACTTCAAGCCAACTAAACTTATTCTCAACATACTGCTCATTAACCCTAAACAAAGTTACACTTTTATTATGAAACTGAAACTGCAGCTCATTCATTCACCTCTTAAGTGCAATATACAGAGAGCTAATGCAAAAATTAGCTTGTACAATCTTTTTGGCTGTTCTACTTTACCCCCATTTTGTGGTGGTGTTGTTGCACAAGGCAATTTCTTCCTGCCCTGTTTTATGGCTGTTTAGAAGGTAATTACACTGCTCTGTATTTTAAAACTTCAACTCTAATACAAAATAGTGGGCAAATTGAGAATTGGCCATCCTTTGCCTCCCCTACCACTCTGCACTTTCACGCCCAAGACAAATGACAGACATAGACACTAAACTTGTGCACAAAGAAAGACCTTCACTGTTGCACTAGTTGCTATGGAGATGAACTTTAGATGGTGGTTATGACCTCTCTTACACTGACTGCAAAGTTAATGGTTCTCAGAAAAATTCCCTTCATAGAATAAATGAAGATATTAGCAAAAAAAGTGAATATTTAGTAAAATGTAAGAAATTATTGGTTTACAACTAAGTTTGATCTTCTGGTTTATTTTGGGTCAGTTTTGGGTCTAGTTTGTATAATTTTAGGCAATTTTTATAAATTGTGAGCAATTTTTGTAAAATTTTTGCAAAATTTTTGTAAAAATTTTTGTAAAATTTTTGTAAAAATTTTTGTAAAATTTTTGTAAAATTTTTGTAAAATTTTTGTAATTTTTTTTTAAAATGTTTGTAAAATGTTTGTAAAATGTTTGTAAAATGTTTGTAAAATGTTTGTAAAATGTTTGTTTGTAAAATGTTTGTAAAATGTTTGTTTGTAAAATGTTTGTAAAATGTTTGTAAAATGTTTGTTTGTAAAATGTTTGTAAAATGTTTGTAAAATGTTTTGTAACATTTTTGTAACATTTTTGTAACATTTTTGTAACATTTTTGTAAAATGTATATACTGTAAACCTCAACTTATCTTCTGGTTACAAGATTTATTGTCCTTGATGTTTATTGGAAGGGAATTATTTCCTTACTTTTTTTATTTATTATTATTATACAAAATTGACTAATGTTCCACTTACAAATTTCCATAGAAATCCCATGAAAACCACTTGTATTTGTGCACTAAATAACTTCTTTTTTTTTTAAAGTAAAAACCATGTTCATTTTTGCTTTGATCAACTCCACCCAGCTGTGGCTGCAGACTCAGGTGTAGATGGTTAATCATTGGTTTGACAAGAAGAAAATGACAAACATTTTTCTTTTTTTTTTTTTTAGAGAAAGTGATATATTGGAAAAAGAAATTTCACATCAGATAAGTTTTATTAGTTGGATGGTACTTTGAAATTTTTTTTTTAGATGGAATTTTGTGCATCATTAAATGTGTGAAATTAATCATATCAGATTGAGGTGAAAAATGTCAACATTTTCTTCCAGGCTCTAAATTTAGCACTAAGTATAATAAAATCATACATTTTATAAAATTTAAAATTGAATTCATTATGCTCTAAAATGTATGTTTTAGACTGAAATTGTGCAAATTTTACACAAAAATTGAATTTCAGATTGAAATTGTACATATTTCACACAAAAATGTGTATTTTAGATTGAAATTATGCACAATTTACACAAAAATGTGCTTTTCAGGTTGAATTTATGCATATTTTACACAAAAATGTGTATTTTAGGTTGAAATAATGCAAATTTTACACAAAAATCTGCTGTTCAGGTTGAATTTATGCATATTTTACACTAAAATGAGTGTATTAAACTAAATTTATGCATATTTTACACTAAAATAAGTGTATTAAACTGAATCTATGCACATTTTTCACCAAAACTGCGTATTACCACTTACACACAACGACGGTGCATCCATAGAACTTGCAGATATTTGAGAAAACTAGAGAATTTCCCTGCATTTGAATTCCCAAAATATCAGCTGCAACCGCACTTCCTCATAAATATGCTGTATTGGCAACTTTTTTTTTTGCCACCGTGGACATGCCATGGCTTTTAGAACACGAGCACAAGACCAGCTGCAAGAAATGAAAAATGTTGTGTGACATGACAGTTCTCCTATAGCCCAAGGTTCCACGTCACTCCATTCCATTATTCACTGCTCTACTGCATACATCATAACTTAAAACCATCACGAAATTCTCTTTAGGATTCCACATTATCAGCACTTTGCAGTTTCACTGTTGAGTGTTGGCCCATCCTCATCATCAGTTCTAAAATGCTGCCCAATGATGCTGTGTGCATCAATTGCTACAAACAACTTTTAAAAGCCCATGAAAACTAATGTGGCATAAAACTTCACAGAAAATAAAAAGAAATTGAATTTTTGGCCTCCCTAGTCCCAATCTTGATTTTTGGGAACTTCAGGGTCCTCAATCAATTAGTTTTGGGTTTTTTTTTGTAATTTTTTGTAATTTGGTCAACGATTTTATAAAATATTCATACAAAAAATCATTTCTGTTCAAACAGTTGTATCAAATTGTAAACCACTTGTGATGCCATTTTGATTTGTGCCGGTTGGCTTTCCAGCATTGAAGCAGCCGCGCTGCCTGCATACAAATTGCTTTCTCTAGAAGCGTCATTGTCATAACAAGTAAGCCGCCCAAACAAATATCAACTCAGTCGAATAAACCGAAGTTTACATACTCATATGGTTCAAAAACATATTGCGATTATATTACAATACATAGTGTCCTACGAATTAGCGACCAGCTGAAATATTCCCAAACAAATAAAGATATCCAAATTCTGCTAATGCAGTTGAATAGTAATTGCTTGATGCGCTTTTCAATGGTGATATCAAAACAATCATCAAATGACTGCAACAATGACTTTCACATTGTATTTTAAAAACCATTGAGGTTAGGCAAAAAATTTTTGTTTTAAATTTTTAATTTGTGAAAAAAAGAAAACAATTGTTATTGTTTTTGTGACAGTTGCCATGGATCGTTTCACCGATTAAGAAATTGTACTCGTGAGAGTGGACAGACTCCATCAAGGCTTAGGATCGCCCTGATAGCACCAGACGCACAACACACGTGTAGAAGATGACACAAGAAACTGGTTCAATGGTTTACGGCATTTTATTCAGTGTCTTGGGTTAAGTGTCTCATGTCTTTTCCCATTTGCTCCATATTGCTACAACGCATCTGTGACCCAAGCGTTTACCACGTGGTAGGTACAGTAGACAATGTGGGCAGCACGGTCATATTGCCATTCTTCGTGTCGGTTGGGGACCCAGTCCATGTTTTACTTTGTGGTGACTCCAATGAGACTTCTCCATGTCGCCACATGCTAATTCAGGAATGCCCGACATTCGGGTCCCCTAGTCTCTTTTATAGTCTACTCTTGCACCATTCTCCTTGTACTTTTCCCATTGGATCCTGAAGGTGACTTGCAAACCCATAGACTCTTCCTGATATGGTGGGGTTGTACTAAGCGGGCCATTTGGGAACTGTGTGTCACAACTAATGCAAATACTTGATGCATTAGTGATACTGTAAGCATGTGTTTACTCCTGGCTACATAAAAAAGCATAGGTGATGCAAAGCCAAGTGGTTGGTAGTTCCCTGGTTGAGAAGTCACATGAGATAGTGAGAATAAAGGATGGATGTAGTTGCTACCAGGGGAAATGGAACAGTTCACTTAGTAAGAAGAACAAGTCACTCCCTAGACAGATAAGAAATGGCCATCACCACTGTCTGACTTTAGTGTAGCATGGTTTATTAATGAAAGAGCACTTTCTATTGAACTCCAATGGCAAACAAAGAAAAAAAACACCAAAATGAAACAATAATTACTAGAATTCTATTAAAGTTTTTTTTGGGGGAGGTGGGGGGGGGGTATTTTTTTGTGGGGTGGGGAGGGGGTTATCAAACTTTTTGCCAGATGGTACCTCTTGCCATCTTTAAACATTTTCTATGCGCCTTTGTATGCAGTGTTTCTATTGCTATCCCCACTGAGTTGTTGAATAATGATGCAATAAAACAGGGGCATATTGTCGCAAAAAGTTGCAGATTTCATAGGATTTTCTGATTTAATGTCAGAAGCAGCCGAATTTAATATTGGCAAGATAGTATATTAAATCTGAGTGTGTGTGATATGCAATGCCGGTTGAGATGGTTCAAACAAGTTGAAGAAATTATGCAGGATATGCGTGGGCAGAAAGATCAATATAAGAATTCCTTGAGGTTTTAGAAGTTTTCAATATGAATATTGGAGGATCAGTGGCGATTCTTGCAATAGTGCAAATATAGAAGTATAAAAATAAAAATCGACTAAGTTATTCAAAATATCGATTCACATTTACAATATATCGATGAAAATATCGAGTCGAAAAAATCGATGAAAATATTAAGTTGAAAAAAATCGATAAAAATATCAAGTTGAAAAAAATCGATAAAAATATCAAGTTGAAAAATCGATAAACATATATTGAGTAAAAAATTCGATAAAAAAATCAAGCCAAAAAAATCGAAGAAAATATCTAATCAAAAATATCAATAAAAATATGAAGTAAAAAAATCGATAAAAATATCAAGTAAAAAAAATCGATAAAAATATGAAGTAAAAAAATCGATAAAAATATCGAGTCAAAAAATATTGAGTCACACCCAAATTGATAAAGATATATAATTATATCAACCTGATTTGAGTTTGCGGATCAGTAAACATTGAATTTACGGAGCAGCTCTCCACAAAAATCGATAAATCCAATAAAAATTTGATTATCGATAAATTCTCCTTAAATAAAAGAAAAATCTCTCGAAATAAACTTCTCAAAAAGCAGAAAATATCGATTTTTTTTCACCAAATAGCATTTGGCTCATTTCCTCTAATTGTTTTCCTTTTTTCTTTAGCATTGTTAAGTCGCCTTTCTCTTTCCTTTATTTCCTCATCTCCTGCTTGGCATTCATGAATTTTTAATTGGCCACGCTTCATTCCGATATTAATGGCGCGCGCACTGTCTAGAGAGCAATAAACAGACTTACGGTTTAATTTTGATATGAGACAAGGGAGAAATAAGAAAAAATTAGTGGCTAAGCCTATCAACGTCCCTTTAGGCCTATTTATTATTTTCTTTTGCACCTGTTTTTTCGCTTCGCTTATTTACTGCCAATCAGGAGATGAGAGGAAGTAAGCTGTGGATTTCCTTTTTTGGTAATGGCGAATGGAAAAAGGAATAAAATGGTATTTTTGTCTTTTTTTTTTGTTGGGAAGAAATGGAGAGGTAATTTGATCAACATTATCCTGTTGATCGTAATTTAATCAGTGATGCATAAGGTGAATATCAATTACTTGTGGGAAAGAAAACGAATGTTCTAAAAATCAAGTAATTTCTAAAAGCAGAAATCAATTTTCTTGTGAAACAAAAAATGGAAAATATAGATAAGAAATCGACAAAAACAATCGATTTGCAAGAAAATAAATCGTATTTCAAATATGAAATTGACAATAAAATTGGGTTGAAATTGACAAAAATATCGATACAAGATGGAAAAAAATCGATATTAAACAACAAAAACTCGATATTAAACAACAAAAACTCGATATTAAACAACAAAAACTCGATATTAAACAACAAAAACTCGATATTAAACAA
>JAQIXU010000989.1:0-22029 GCA_034701245.1 Strigamia transsilvanica | reverse complement strand
TTTGGGCCCCTAAAAATCGAAGAGGGGGCCCAATAATATTTTTGCATGGGGGCCCAAAATTTGTAGCTACGCCACTGGCTTGAGTTACTGTCAAAAAATCTAAATGTATCAAATTTTCAGTTCTTTTTAGGGAGGGGATTTGAACAAGTTGTTTTGCTTACAGGAAACATGAGGCTTGTCTTCATTATAAACATTGTTAAAAATGTCTAAAGTTTGTGTTTGATGTTCCTCCTCGAATGTTAAGTGATATCTTTGTGCAGCTGATGTTTTTGCATTACACTGAATAGAAAAGCCCTCCAACAATGGCATGGACATATAAATTAAGACTAATCCTTGAACCTTGGTGGGAAAAACATTGCTGTACAATAAATTGTATTATATTTTCATGTGTATTTAACTGCTGTCATGACTGCTGCTGTATACAATCCCATTCTATGGGAAAAGCCAAAGCAAAACTTCATGTTGCGATTGGTTCATTACTGACAAAACCAGTAAACAGTTGAACAAAAGAAATTACCCAGAAGGAGCAAACCGAGCAACAAATTATTTATTTCACATAATAACAATTTTTAAACAAAAATTATAAAAATCACAAAAAAACTACAATAAAAACCACATTGAAAAAAGAAAAAACTTTGTATTCTTATTTATAAATTGATCTTAGAAAATAGAGAGAAACCGAGTCGATCTTTGTAACGCCCTAGTGGCATATTTTCGAAACTCGTATTAAAAATTAAATTTAGAAACTTGAACCACAAGTTTAGGCATGAAGAGAAACCCGACTCTCGGCGTCTCGGAATTACCTTTAAAATCGTTATTTTACCTTCCTGGTATAAACCAGATGAAATAATTTGAATTTCTAACCACGAGCCAACCAGAACTCCATTTAGAACATCAAAAATGCCACGAAAATACCTATATTGGATGCTATTCCTGCTAGTAGGCCTTCTTGGCCTACTATACCTCACTTTGCCCGCGAAAGAAGATCCTCGTAAAAATATTTGTAGGATGAAAATCCCTGTCTAATGATAAATGCCTGTAAAGTAATTTGACTAGTTTTGCAGCAACTTGTGTCAACTTTCTCACGCGGTTTGTGGACGATTTAAGCAACGATGACATGAGAAGTATCAAAACCGTCTCAACAAAATTCAGGAAAGTTTGTAACAATTCCGACGGAATAGAGAACAGATTGGTACGAAAATATGAAAGTTTGGTAATCCCGGAAAATCGGTACTCTCGGTACTAAAATCATTAATTCAAAAACTGACATTCTGCACCAATGTAACGTCGCAATGATTGTCGAGTTTAGGTCTAAAACTTCGATTTTTTTTTTTTTTTTTGGTATAAACTGTCGATTTTTTTTTTGGCTAAAACCGTTTATTTTTCGTGCTGTTGTAATGACGAACTTGTGTCATGGCCGGTACCGTCGGTACTATTTTTCAAAGGCGTTGCGAGGGCGCCAAATATCGATATTTCGATTTATTCGGTTTTCTGTTTTTATTTTAGTCGTTTTTACACGTTTTTTGTCGTTTTTTCCCATTTTCCAACTTTTCAAACCCGTTTTTAACCATTTTCATCTGTTTCAATCAAAACCCATTTTTCCCATTTTTACATGTTATCGTATGATTTTAGTCGTCTTTATATGATTTCAGTCGTTTTTACACGATTTCAGTCGTTTTTTACGTGGTGTTACACGTTAAAAACGGGGTTAAAAGTGTAAAATAGGTAAAATGATGTAAAAACGGATAAACTCATTTAAAAATTTGTAAAAAGGCATTTGAAACAGATAGACATGGATAATAGTTGAGTTTAAAAAGTGTAAAAACATGTAAAAACGGGTTTAAAAAACAAATAAACACGTAAAAGCATGATTAAAAAGTGTAAAAACGGGTTAAAATCGAAAGAAATCAAAATATCGATCTTTTGATATTTAAATCCTTTGATTTTTGGTGAAACTGGATGTCCCATTTACTGCCGGATTAATTGTTTATGGCGCCAAAATCTCTAGTCATACCTCTACCATTTTTTATTTTAAATTTTCCGGGATTCGGCGCAACCAAAATTTTGCTGGTTTCCCTAGAAATCGGGACTCCGGTTGTCCGGGAACGAAACCCCGTATGAAAATAATGTTTAAATATATTGTAATTGTTTTAATTATTTTAATTATTATTTTTTTTTTTAGTGTTATTATATCGGTAGATTGGAAAAACCGGTTTCATCGATTTTTATAACGTTATCCAAGCACCTTAACTATAACTTGTATATGTCGGCTGAGAAAATGCGTGAGAAGTTTCATGAAAACAAATCGCAGATTTGTACACTATTGCTTTATTATAAATTTCACAATTAACCCCCATGATTATGTTGGCTCATTTGCGACATCTTAATTTATTCCCGTCTCGATCTCACACCGGTATTCTTTTTAAATATAAAATACAAAAAGTTATGATAATACAGTTTGTCGTGTTCCCTCTGCTTAATATTACACTAGGTATTGTAGCATAGTGAGGCAGGACAGTAAAGCCCACCCACAAAAACCCTCAATAACTCCTAACGCCAGTTCAACCACTAGTCGCCAGATGGCGCAAGCGTTGATTAAAGGACATTGGTCACAATGGGGAGTGGGGATACTGGACCAATACAGAGGGCCCCTTTGCAAAACAGAAGTGCACTCTGGGATTGCGACCAGGTGACCCACATTCCACAAAACCAACCCTTCAGTCACTACACTGCCTTCTTACAGCTTTTGCTGTAGACACACCAGTCTCTGCTAGACTCACCAGAACAGCAGAAGTGTCATGATATTTCCCAAACAGATTTTTAGTGTGATTATGTCAATGAATTTATAAAATCTGATTCACCGATTTTGTTCCTGTTATCCAAGCACTTTAACGTGCAAATGCCGGCTGAGAAAATGCGTAAGATGTTTCACGAAGAGAAATCGACCTTCTGTGCAATGCTTTTTTTAAAACCCCATGACTAAATGTGATGAAGATAAAAACAAAAAGTAATATCCAATACTGAAAACATGTGAAATGCGTCAATTTCTTTTAGTTTTTTTGTTTAATTTTTTTAATTTACCCCTCTGATTAGTCCATTTACTATTGTTCCAAGATAAAAATAAACAATAATTAGCATTTCCAAGACAAGATATTCCATTATTAAGGTGAAGTTTTGCTAGAATTAAATGAAAATTAATATATAGGTTTAGAAACAGTGCTGTATTACCCAAATAAGTGATGAAATGAGCAAAATAATTGGTATGTAGAAAAATCCTAAAAATGCTTGAGTTGCTGTCAAAAAATCTAAATATATCAAGTTTTCAGTTCTTTTTGGGGTGGGGATTTGAACAAGTTTTGCATACAGGACACATGAGGCCTGTCTTCATTATAAACATGGTTAAAAATGTCAAGAGTTGGTGTTTGATGTTCCTCCTTGAATGTTAAGTGATATCTTTCTGCAGCTGATGTTTTTACAATTACACTGAACAGAAAAGCCCTCCAACAATGGCATGGACATATAAATTAAGACTAATCCTTGAACCTTGGTGGGAAAAACATTGGTGTACAATAAATTGTATTATATTTTCATGTGTATTTAACTGCTGTCATGACTGCTGGTGTATACAATCCCATTCTATGAGAAAAGCCAAAGCAAAACTTCATGTTGCAATTGGTTCATTACTGACAAAACCAGTAAACAGTTGAACAAAAGAAATTACCCAGAAGTAGCAAACCGAGCAACAAATTATTTATTTCACGTAATAATAATTTTAAATAAAAATTATAAAAATTACAAAAAATTACAAGAAAAGACACATTAAAAAAAAAAATTGTATTCTTATTTATAAATTTATCTTAGAAAATAGAGAGAAAGCGAGACGATCTTTGTAACGCCCTAGTGGAATATTTTCGAAACTTAACCACAAGAAGAAAATAGAACATCAAAAATGGCATCAACTTTCCTATATTATATGCTATGCCTGCTGGTAGGCCTTTTAGCCTTAGCCATACCATGCTTCATTTTGTCCACGTTATTAGACGATTATCGCGAAGAAATTTGTAGGATGAAAATTCCTGTCTAATGTTAAATGGTTATAATTTGACTAGTTTTGCAGCAACTTGTACCAACTTCCTCACGCGGTTTGTGGACGATTTAAGCGACGATGACATGAAAAGTATCGAAACCGTCTCAACGAAATTCCAGAAATTTTGTACCGATTCCGACGGAATAGAGAAGCAAACGGTACGAAAATATGGAAAATATGGAAGTTTGGTAATCCCGGGAAATCGGTACTCTCGGTACTAAAATTTCTAATTCAAAAACCGACATTTTTAGATAAAAAATTGTAACTAGCTAGAACAAATATCCACGTTTTAAAACACAAAATTGACACTAGAAACAAAAAAATCAAAATTTTAAAACAAACACTATATTTTTATTTTTTTTTTATTTAGTGTTATTATATCAATAGATTGGAAAAAAAGGAACCGATTTCTATCGTGTTATTCCATCACTTTAACGTGCAAATGCCGGCTGAGGAAATGCGTGAGACGTTTCACAAAAAGAAAAAGAAGATTTGTGGATTCCTTTTTTTTTAACCCCCATGACTACGTTGGGTCATTCGCGACATCTTAATTTATTCCTGTCTCAATCCCACACCGGTTTTTTTCTTAAAATACAGTCGAAACTCGTTATAACGGATCGTTCGGGATCCGAGAAATCGGTTCATTATAAAACGAAAGTTTGTTATGATCAATTTTTGTAATTCGTTATAACAAGGGCTTGTGAGTACACTCAAGCCTCGTTATACGGCCGCTTTTTATACGGCGTTTCACCATAACGGCTTTGTAACATTATGGCTAAATTTTTATTTACGGCCGAATATTTTCGAGATATGGCCAAAAATCGGGAAATTTCATTCGTTATACAGCATTTCGCTTTACAGCTAACTTTTCCGGAACCTATCTAGGCCGTAAAGCGAGGGTTGAGTGTATGAGAGTGTTTCCGAAAATATGTTCGTTTTAACAAATAATTTGTTATATTAAAATTTGTTAGAGCAAAATTTTTTAACATGGGGTTCTATGGCGAACCAACCAAGTCATTTTAAAAAATTTGTAATAGCAAAAATTCGTTATAATGCGGTTCGTTATAACAAGTTTCAACTGTATAAAATATAAAAGGTTATGATAATACAGTTGTAAAAATTATTTTGAAGAAATTCTATTTATGGATTGGTATGTCTTCTTCCCAATCGATTTAATTCGCAGCTTTTATATAGGGAATTGAAATATTTGATCTGAATGAATCGATTAGCCGAATTCTTTCCAAACCGCAAGTAATTATTTGCATTTGTCTATGGGCGATAAATCAAATCCTTTCCAAAGTATGAGTAATTATTCGCATTAGTCCATGAGCGCTACACCGAGTTTTTTTTTCCATGTTTGGGCGATAAAGCGGGTTCTGTTCACCGCCCAAGTTCCTCGTACATCACGTCCATCGCCAATAAAGCATAATGGAGTCGCATTCTCGCAATGTAATTTAATCACATAGTCCATCCATGGGCGATAAATCGGACCCTTTCCAAGCATTAACATAAACTGCTTCTAGTCGCTGGCGCCATCTATCATTTATCTCGGGGATCTACGTACTCAACGTATACATATCTTCTTGGAATAAAATTTAAAATGGAATAAAGAAAAAAAATATTACAATAAATATGCAATAAATATGCGGCTGTTATCGCGGAAACACGAGAGAAACCGAGACGAACTTTGTAACGCCCTAGTGGAATATTTTTGAAACTCGGATTAAAAATTAAATTTAGAAACTTAACCACAAAATTTACGCAAGAAGAGACAATCGTTATTCCACCTTCCTGGTATAAACCATTTGGAATAACTTGAATTTCTAACCACGAGCCAACCAGAACTCCATTTAGAAAATCAAAAATGAAACTAAGTTACCTATATTGGATGCTATACCTGCTAGTAGGCCTTCTTGTACCCCTAATATACCTCATTTTGCCAACGGAACAAGATATGCGCAAAGAGATTTGTAGGATGAAAATTCCTGTCTAATGTTAAATGCCTATAATTTGACCAGTTTTGCAGCAAATTGTACCAACTACCTCACGCGGTTTGTGGACGATTTAAGCGACGATGACATAAAAAGACTCGCAATCTTCTCAACGGAATACAGGAAATTTTGTAGCGATTCCGACGGAATACAGAACGAAGCGGTACTAAAATATGGAAAATATGGAAGTTTGGTAATCCCGGGAAATCGGTTCTCTCGGTACTAAAATTTTTAATTCAAAAACCGACATTTTTAGATAAAAAATTGTCCCTAGCTAGACCAAATATCCACGTTTTAAAACACAAAATTGACACTAGAAACAAAAAAAAATCAACATTTAAATCCCTTGATTTTTGGTGAAACGGGATTTCCCATTTACTGCCGGATTATGTGTTTATGGCGCCAAAATCTCTAGTCATACCTCTGCCATTTTTTATTTTAAATTTCCCGGGATTCGGCGCAACCAAAATTTAGCTGGTTTCCCTGGAAATCGGGACTCTGGTTGTCCGGGAACGAAACCCTGTATGAAAATAATGTTTAAGTATACCGTAATTATTTTAATTATTTTAATTATTATTTTTTTTTTTTAGTGTTATTATGGGGCTAGATTGGAAAAATTGCTTCCATCGATTTTTGACGAGCTTTCCAAGCACCTTAACTTGCAAATGCCGGCTGATAAAATGCGTGAGAAGTTTCATAAAAACAAATCGCAGATTTGTACATTCCTTTATGATAAATTGCGCAATTAACCCCCATGACTATGTTGGCCCATTCGCGACATCTGAATTCATTCCAATCTGGATCCCACACCGGTTTTTTTTTTAAATATAAAATATAAAAAGTTATGATAATACAGTTTGTCCTGTCCCTCTAAATGCAACTCCGTGGATTATATAAAAGAGTCACTTTCTCGCAATGTAATTTAATCACATAGTCCGTCCATGGGCGATCTAGAGAGGGCCAAATAAAACAAAACCGTATTGGAAACTAAAGAATGTGTTTGATGTAGTCACCACTAGGTGCACTGAGTTTATGCTGTGAGTGATCTCCCCCTATAATAAATTCTTTGCTCACAGTCTATTGACCCCCTATTGATCTAGAGTAACCAAGTTGAGTGTGTGTTTTATTTCACTTCTCCACAACTTTTCAGTGCTATTTCAACAGAAACCGCTAAATCATTTAACTCGGGGATCTATGTACTCAACGTATCCAATAAAATTTAAAATGGAATAAAGGAAAATATATTACAATAAATATGCGGCTCTTATCGCGGAAATACGATAACGCAAATTTAAAAATAGGGAGAAACCGAGACTTTGTAACGCCCTAGTGGAATATTTTTGAAACTAATATTAAAAATTAAATTTAGAAACTTAATCTAATTATTATACATAATAAACTTTTTATTTTGAATAAATGTTTTTTTCCCAATCGATTTAATTCGCAGCTGTTACGCTTTTTATCAGTACACCAAACCCTCGCTTAACGGCCTAGCTAGGTTCCCGAAAATTTGGCTGTAAAGCAAAATGCTGTGTAACAAATCGGGGGCAATTCCCCCTGATTTGTTATGGAATTTCCCGATTTTTGGCCTTATATCGGAAATACTTGGCCGCAAATCGAAATTTAGCCATTATGGCGAAACGCCGTATAAAGAGCGGCCGTTAAACGAGCGTTGAGTGTATCTTTTAATACTATGGAAGACCTTTTTTGTCAAAATCATAATCAGGGGAGAAAAGTTTATCTTTGCGTTTCTTGCATTTGTCCGTGAGCTGGAGGTGCGGGAAGGCTCCTTTAGGGGCATGCTTCCAGTTGTGGTCTGGGCTGTTGAGGACGACTCCAGCACTAAGCAACCCGTAGTTCGTTCATATTTACGGAGAGATCGCAGATTTGTTTCCCGTGTTAAATGATTTAGCGGTCTACAATATGGCATTGCTTTGTTTGGTATCTGCTAGATGGCGTTTGTGCTTTGAAAACGGACTCGATTTATTGCCTATGGGCAGTAGTAATTGTATTGATATGGGGAATTAAAATATTTGATCTGAATGAATCGGTTAGCCGAATTCTTCTCAAACCGTAAGTAATTATTTGCATTCGTCCATGGGCGATAAATCAAATCCTTTCAAAAGCATGAGTAATTATTCGCATTAGTCCATGAGCGTTACAGTTTTTTTTCCATCTTTGGGCGATAAAGTGGGTTCTGCTCACATTCTCGCAATGTAATTTAATCATATAGTCCGTCCATGGGCGATAAATCAGACCCTTTCCAAAGCATTAACATAAACTGCCTTCTGGTCGCTGGCGCCATCTAGAGAGGGCCAAATTAAACAAAACCGTATTGTAAACTGCTAAATCATTTAACTCGGGGATCTACGTACTCAACGTATCCATATTTTCGTGGAACAAAATTTAAAATAGAATAAAGAAAAACAATATTACAATAATTATGCAATAAGTATGCGGCTCCTATCGCGGAAATTCGATAACACAAATTAAAAAATAGAGAGAAACCGAGACGAACTTTGTAACGCCCTAGTGGAATATTTTTGAAACTCATATTAAAAATTAAACTTAGAAACTTAATCTAATTATTATACATAGTAAACTTTTTATTTATTTACACGATTAATTTATAAAACAAATGATATTTTACTGCGTGTTTATTTAAACTTTAAATATTATGACGTCACAAATAATGCACCCAATCAACTCGCGCCAAATCTGTTTTCAGCTTTCGTATCGTGCGTGGCGAGTGACTGTCGATTTAAGTCAACGCGAGTAGAGAAAACCCGATTCCCGGCCTCTCAGAATTACCTTTAAAATCGTTATTCCACCATCCAGGTATAAACCACGCGTAATAATTTGAATTGCTAACTACAAGCCAACTAAAACTCCATTTAGACCATCAAAAATGACATCAAATTACCTAAAATCGATGCTATTCGTGCTGGTAGGCCTTGTATCCTTAATAGACGTCACTTTGTCCGCGAAGGAAGATGCTTGCGAAGGTACTTGTATGATGAAAATTCCTGTCTAATGTTAAATGTCTATAATTTGACTAGTTTTGCTGCAGTTTGTGTGAAATTCCTCACGCGGTTTGTGGCCAGTTTAAGCGACGATGAAATAAAAAGTACGGACACCATCGAATCGAAATTCAGGGACATGTGTAGCGATTCGGTCGGAAAAGACAACAGATTGGTACGGAAATGTGAAATATGGGATTAAAGGGTTGCTTTGTTCCCGACGTTTGAGATTTTCTGGTTTACGGGACAAAAAAGTTCGATATTCCTGGGAAATCGGTGCTCTCGGGGCTAAAATTTTTGATTCGAAACTAGATCAGAAATGGACATATTTTTTATCAGAAAACGACGTTTTTGGTCAGAAACCGACATTTTTAGATAAAAAGAGCAAATATCCACGTTTTGAAACACAAATTTGATACTAGACACAAAATAATTGACATTTTAGACTAAAATTCGCCATTTTAAACAAAAAAAACGACGTTTTTAGACCAGAAATCGATGGATTGAGCAAAAATTGTTTTTTTTTATACTAAAAATCGACATTTTAGACCACTGTACCGTCGCAACGACGGTTGTTGGCCTATAAAAAGTCGATTTTTTGACCAAATGTATCAATTTTTGGGCTAAAAGTGGCGATTTTACGTTCAAAATGTCGATTTTTTGTCCAAAATGTCGATTTTTCGTCCAAAATGTCGATTTTTCGTCCAAAATGTCGATTTTTCTTCCCGTTGTAATGACGAATTACCCGGGAACGAAACCCAATATGAAAATAACATTTATTTAAACTATAATTTTAAAATTTTTAATTTCTTTAGTGTTATTATATCGGCGGATTGGAAGAATCGGCGACATCGATCGTGACCGAGTTATCCAAGCCCATTAGCTGGAGAATGCCAGTCAATAAAGTATGCGAGAAGTTGCACAAGAAGGACTCACAGATTTGTGAATTACGTTACGGTACATTCAATAATCAACCCCACGACTACGTCAAGTAGTTTTACTTTATTTACCATATTTAATTATTATTTTTTTGTAGAGAAAGTGATTGATTTTAAGACTGTTGATTTGAAGAAATTAAAAGTGCGCGATTTGAAGAAAGTGCTCGACGCGTGGGGTGAGTCGTGCGACGGGTGTCTGGAGAAGAGTGAATTTATCAAACGAATAGAAGAACTCAAGCCGAAACATGTGCGAGAAGAATTATAACATTTAGTTAAAGTTTAATTACATAATTTGTTAGGAAAGGGCAACAACGTTTATAAAATAAAAGTTTTGGAAATTTAAGGTTGTAATTGATTTACGACTTTTTGTTTATGCTCATTTTATTTATTGCGTATTTTGAATGTAAAAAAAAATAATAGACAAAGCATTAAAAAAAAAAATTCATTTGTTTATATAAATAACGGGTTTTTATTTTTGGTGAAAATGGGTGAGGAAATGGACTGTAAAGCGATCAAGAAATTAGTTTTCATCGGTGGCGGTATCTAGCGGGTTTCTTTCGAATCATACGTAGGGATTTTTCTTGTTTCAGATTTTGTCCAACAGATGGCAGCTAGAGACAATGTAAATCAGCGCGCGTAGCAAATAAAATTTGATTTTTCTGTTTCCCGTGGAGTGACATGTTCATTTAATTTCCTTAATACGCTTTTTATTTATAGGTTAGGTATGATACGAAACTTAGTTTAATATACAAGGATAATAAAACAGAACAAATATTTCTTGTTTTTCGTATGTTTTAATTTGATTCGAGAAGAAACGTCATGTTTACTTAATTGTTTATTTTATGTAAAGCAGATGGCGTTATTGGTGTAGCAGGAAGTTGACGAGTTCTTGCTTATCCCGTACCGAGGGGAGTACCGTGTGTTACGTCACTCGTAGATCAGGTGACAGCACGCGAGCAGTTGATGGGTTTTCTTAAAATTTCTGTGAATTTTGATTGGTTATTCAAATTGGATTATGGGCAGTTTGCTATTTTGCATTTTGGTTTTTCGCTAAGTTTTCAGTTAGTTTTTTCTCAGCTTGCAGGCGAAGCACACGGCGTAGCACACGGCGTTCTGGGGTGAGTTCTACTTTAATCTTTAATTTAACGGTTTCTTGTTTTTTGTTTATAATGCAATTAATTATTAGACACTTGGTTAACTTCCTTGCGCTTTTATATGTTTAGTTATTTCTACAGTCGTAGTTTTGTAACACAATTAAAGTGGTAGCATATTTAATTAGTTTTCTTATTAGTTTTATTAAATTCTTTACGGACATTTTATTCAATTTCTCATGGAAGTTTTATTCAATTTTATTATAATTACACGTGTCAATTTGTTAATTTAACTTAGGTTTTTATTAGTTAATTTAACTTCGGTTTTTATTAGTTAATTTAACTTCGGTTTTTATTAGGTAATTTAACTTCGGTTTTTATTAGGTAATTTAACTTAGGTTTTTATTAGGTAATTTAACTTAGGTTTTTATTAGATAATTTAACTAAGGTTTTTATTAGTTATTTATTTTGAATTCTATTTTAAATAGGTTTATCCACGGATCCAATAACGCAGCAAGCAGTAAACGAACGCCAGCAGGATTTTAATTTCTTATTACTATATTTATTTAACTATTTTTATTCATATTTTTGCATTCAATTTTTATGTATTTTGTTTATAATTTTTATTTGATAATTTACTTTTCTTTAGGGTAATAAAAATTCATCACCAACCAGACATCGCGGGATGCTTTTGGGGCCCAGAGCTTAGCGCACTCTGGGTCCCGGGTAAAACGGTGGAGTCTCATAGGGGGATGGTTACCCGAGATAATCCTATAAATGGTCCGTTAAAACCCGTTTCATGTGTTTTTTGCTGCTTTTTTTTCCTTTTTAGGAAAAGTTTTTGTAAATTATTTGTGTAAAGTGTATTTTTATTTCAATAAAATTTCTTGTATAAAAGCTAAGTCATTTTCCAAAAAAATTTTCTAAGTCCAAAAGTCAAAAGGTGAATCCATGCCAAATTTTTTCAGGTTTGGACTTAGAATAAAAAGGGGATGGTGGGTGGGTATACAGATTCCCGGTTTTATTTGTACAAGCATTCAAATACCAAATTAGAAATTCAAAATTATTTTATTCAAAATAAATGTATGAATTATTAATTTTGTGTAATTTTTATTTCAAAATTACACAAAATATAATAATTATACACAATACTACACATTTTTAATCATACAAAAAAATATAAAACGAATTACAAAAAAACATTCCAACTATACAAAACTAATGTAATGATTTAAAATAAAAATATTAGCAATAAACAGCGACACTGGAAATCTAACCAAAGTTGTTAGTGAAGTCTTCCGTCCGAGTACGCGAAAATCCATACGTTGAACCTTAAAAAGAAATTACAAACCAAGTAAAAACTACATACAACCTTAAAGTTAAACCACTAACAAAAATAACCAAACTTTAAAAACACTTTTTTACTAAATAAAACTGCATGTACAGCTGCCGGGAGGCGAAATAATTAAAAACTAAACGAAAATTAAATAAAATCAAACAAAGAACCGAAAACAAAACGTAAAAAATATACACGAACTACAATAAAAAATCTTCAGCACTAACTAACGTCGAACCTTAAAAAAAATTAAAAAATAATAAAAAGGGAAAATTACCTGAAACCTGTCAGTTTCTTAAACAAAGTTAAAATGCTTTCAACTGCTAACGCTTTTTACAAAATAAAACTACCTGTATAGCTTACGGGAGGTGAACTAATTTAAAACGAAACGTTGCATAATTCGTAAATAACACGAAAATTAAATTAAACGTCTATTCAACAAATAACCGAAAACACAAAAAAATATATAAAAGCTATAATAAAAAATCTTAAGCGCTAAATAAAAAGCCAAGCTCACCTCAATTCGACGCACATTTCCTCCTCCGAGCCGACGAAACGAGTGAGCAAAACCGCGCAGAGAACCCACAATGCAAAATACGAAAACTTCCGTCACTTCATTTGCATGACCAATCAAAAACACGCACAGAATATTCCAGAAATATTACTACTTCCTGCTGCACACTGCCACCTTGTATTGAAATTTCGTAGATAAATAGACGATAACTGCATTTATTTGAAATAACGCGACATTTGTCGATATTTTTATGTAAAAATGGAAAAACTAAAAGAAAAACGAAACAACACTTGAAATATTGTCAACCATTATTTTATTCGTACATAAAATAAACTATGTTTTAGAAGCTGGTGCAGCGGGAGTCAGTTTTATCTGATTCTTTTCTGATGCCTTTTGCTTCGCCTTAAAATACAAAAAACATAAAATCAAAATTAAAAAAATCGAAGAGATGCAATTAAACGTTAGACCTTTTCCATGAGCGGTTCTAGTTGACCCGTTTCCGCCAAGATCTTGAGTAATTCCATGATAAGTGGAATGTAATTGTGTTTCCGACGTATATTCTCGGTGTGGTAACGTTTCATTTTCACGTCTTCTTCGGCCAATAGATTCTGAAGGCGAGTCAATTCCACTTGCACATTGACTTGTTCGTTGTTGAACACGGCGGAATCTTCTTGGCTCAATTGTAACGTTAATTCTTGAATTTTTTTCTCGTATGTCATTTTCCGCTCCGATACGATCGCCATGAGGTTAAAATGAATTTCGTCATTGCTGTACCTGAAATACGTCACAAAATAAACGGCCATCATGAGTAAACTGGTGGAAGGAATATATATTTTAATGCTACGAAGGTTTTATCGTTGTTCTTAACGTATTTTGATTTTTCTAGCCATTTTGTTATTGTTTTTAACGTTATTGTGATGTTTCTAGCCTTTTAATCATAGTTTTTAACGTTATTGTGATTCTGTAGCCATTTTGTTATTATTTTTAACGTTACTATGATTTTTCTAGCCATTTTGTTATTCTTTTTAACGTTATTTTGATTTTTCTAGCCTTTTTATCATAGTTTAACGTTATTATGATTTTTCTAGCCTGTTTATCGTAGTTTGTAACGTTATTGTGATTTTTCTAGCCATTTTGTTATTATTTCTAACGTTATTATGATTTTTCTAGCCATTTTGTTATTCTTTTTAACGTTATTATGATTTTTCTAGCCTTTTTATCATAGTTTATCACGTTATTATGATTTTTCTAGCCTTTTTATCATAGTTTGTAACGTTATTGTGATTTTTCTAGCCATTTTGTTATTATTTCTAACGTTATTATGATTTTTCTAGCCATTTTGTTATTATTTTTAACGTTATTATGATTTTTCTAGCCATTTTGTTATTATTTCTAACGTTATTATGATTTTTCTAGCCATTTTGTTATTCTTTTTAACGTTATTATGATTTTTCTAGCCTTTTTATCATAGTTTATCACGTTATTATGATTTTTCTAGCCTTTTTATCATAGTTTGTAACGTTATTGTGATTTTTCTAGCCATTTTGTTATTATTTCTAACGTTATTATGATTTTTCTAGCCATTTTGTTATTATTTTTAACGTTATTATGATTTTTCTAGCCTTTTTATCATAGTGTTAACGTTATTACGATTTTTCTAGCCATTTTACCATTGTTTTAATTATTTTTCGCATTTTATCATGCATTTTTTAACGTTATTTTGACCTTCTCTTCATTTTCTCATATTTTCTGATGGCACCAACGCAAAAACCATACGGTATTAAATATTTTACTTTAAAATCCGTTCTTCAATGATGGGTCGAACAATCTCCAACCAATCGCCTTCCGGTGAAATCTGGCCCAAATCCACCGGACCTTCTTTGAGACCATCTAATTCATACAAGCGACCATCGATCGGCATGTACGCAACAAAATGAAAAACGTCGTCATCCTTAGTGGCAGTGTTAGAATCAAAAACAAACAGTTGTTGGCGCGAGAAACTGTTATGTACTTGACGTATGATATCCGAATTACTCAAACTTAATCCTTTCATCTAAAAATTAAATCAATTTAATCCATTTCCCCCGAAAATCAATTCAAATTCAAACAAACCGTAGCGTCAAAACTGTGGCAAAATTCCTTAAAATTTGATAAAGTTTCGCCCAAATAAACATCGTGATGTTTGCAATTTAGCAGCACGCTCAAAATAGCTTGTGTTGCGCATGCGTTGTTGATTACCTAGAACACAAATATTTAATTGAACATTTTTACGTTATTTCTTGCGTGTTTTCTACTTGTTTTGCGAAGAATATTTTATCCAAACGGTTGTCTTGTACTATGGTACCGCTCGGTTCTTCTTCGGGTGACCATTTAAAAAGGAAAATTAGTCCATGAATGGGCCTAGATGGATTTTAAATTATTAGATCTTGTTTGGATGGTGATTTTTTAACGGATTTTTATCCATTTTTTACTTTAATCTGTCAAAATTCTCCGCATCCAAACTCCATAGTTCTTCGACTTGAACTCCTTTTACTCCTAGAAATAAGACAAAAGGATGGAAAAGAATTAAGTTTCAACGCGCGATTAGTACGTCTCTTTTAGGGTTTTCTATATAATTACCGAAACCGCGAATTAATTCGGTGAAAACACCGGGATCGCTTTCAATTAAGCACCAATCTCCGCAACTGCCGCCCGACATGTTTACGGGTGTAACGAAAACGTGAAGTTAAACAAAGTAAGGTGCCCGCAACACCAGAAGTAAATAATGCATCAGAATCATCCATATTGGCGGGAAATTTAAAATGTTGAGTAAAATCCAAACCCTCAAATATTTAAAACGTTCGTAAACGACTAGTCAAATTCTCTCTCTCGGTTCACGGCAAAACGTAATTTTTTAATTTATTTAATTATTACTGGTCGGAATAGTTAGCAGAGATGTGAAATATCCAATAATAAATAATAAACTGCTGGTACAGAAGCTTGTAATATTGTATACTCCGTTGGGGTCCATCACAATTTCAATAAATAAATAAATAAACAAATTCGTTTTGACCAGACGTCCCAGTTATGGATTCGAAGAAAGTGTGCAGAAAGATTGTTTCCGGTGCCACCATTCGGTGCATCATGGCTAATTTTTTGGCCAATTTTGTATAGCTAATGGGTGATCCATTTTTAAAGTGAAACTTCTACAGGCACGGTAGGGCAAATTGGCCTGAACATCACGAAAAGTGAAACATGGCTACGCGCATGCACAGTGTGCTGTGTATATGTAGCATAAACCAAAAGTTAATGATACCACTGAATTCATTCATGAAGGCTTGTTGGCTTACAATATTGAAGGTGCCGCATTGTTGAAAAATAGTTTGGACAAAATGCCCATGACTATGAGTGGCGATTTCAACATCAACTTCAACTTGGACGAAGCTCAACCACTAATAAGATTTTTGGATGAAAAATTTAATTTAAAATTGAACACTGACAAAGGTCAGGCAGTACCATCAACGCAGTATTCTCGCGTCGTTTAGACAATTTACGCTCTAACAAATGGAAAGAGCTAAGAAGTTTCACTTCTACCGCACAAGAATCTCACGCATCTTTCTTTATTTTTGAATTCCAAAATCAGATCATCCTGGTATTTAAAAATCCACCGAAAGCGCTTGCACCATCTCCGGTGATTCGACAAAAGTTGTGCGGTTCATTACGCGAACCCAGTTCACCCTAATAATATTTTGTCGACCTGAAAAAATAATACTTTTTTCTTCATTTACAACTGTCAAAATTAAGTTTTATTAAAATAAATAAAACAAAATTTCATAATGTTCCACGAAATCAATTTTTAAAAAAACCAAAACACAAACAAACCCAAATCAATAGACATTCTTCCTTCTGCGCTTCCTTTTCCTCGTCGACTTCCTCGCCGAATGTTTACTCTTAACATGCCCCTTCAAATTCCCTTTATAAGCCGACGAATACTCGCACTCCGTGCACCGAAACACCTTCTCCTTAACCCTTTTCACCATCACCGGCGACCCAGCCGGCACCTCGCTCCGCTGGCTCCGCTGGCTCCGCTGCTCGACATCCCCAACACCCGCCAAGTCCGGCGCCACCAACTGTCTCTTCAACCCATCCTTAGTAACCAGATGCATAAACACCTTCTTCCCCGCCGCCGCATTCGCCAAACTATGACTAAACTGCGCGAAATTATGCACCTTCACCATATGATCGCGCGCCGTGTGAATCGACGTCTCGCACGCACAACACAACCCGCACCGGAACTGCAGAATCACTTCCGGCAGCTGCCAATCATGTTTCTGATGCCTGTGGAAATACAAAAGCCGCAAATTCGTGCACATGAACTCGCACGCCCCGCAGGGGTACTTGTACACGCTCAGTTCGCTGTCCCAATGCAAGATACTCCGGTGATGACGTAATAAGTGACTCGCCTTGCCCTGCAGCGAGAAAAAAACACAACTACACGAAAAACAATGCAAAACGTCCTTCTCGCAGTCCCTGTCGCGTCCGAAAATCGGATCCCAGTCGTCCGTCACGTTCGCGGGTCGTTTAATCGGAACGATTCGTTTGGTGGTGAACGTGAGCGGTTTGTTCTCGTCGTAGCGGTACGTTTCGACGTCCTCCGGGGTCACCGAGTGAAACAACGGGAAGAAGTGGTTCACCTGTCCGAACATGGCGCAGATCAAGCTGCCGTCGGTTTTCACGACCCCCTTGCGGCAGTTGTTGTCCACGTGGAACTCGATGTGGAAAAACGCGTGCTGGATGAGGAGGTCGGTGTAGTTTCGCATGCCGTGGACGACGTACAGGACCGGGCTCGGGTAGGTCAAGTTGTTTTTGAAGTGGACGACGATTAGGTCGGCGTTGCCGAACCCGTTTTCGGTCGGTGTTTTCGAGCCGCTTTGGTTGGTTTGGATCGTTTGCGACGTTCCGGTTTTGAATATGATTAGTTTGCGCTCTTTTTGGGGTTGGTTGGACGGGAAGTTGGTTTCTTCGTCGTCGAAGTTGTCCGTTAGGATCGTCGGGGTACATTCGATCATCTCCGGGGGTCCCTCGACGAGGTGCAGTTCGTTGCAGTTGGTGTCTTTGATTATTATTGACATTTCGTCCGGTTTGATTTCGATTTTGGGCGGTTCGATCGCCGGTGTTTTGGTTTTTTCGGGTTGGATTACGGATGTTTTGGTCGTTTTTGGTTCGATTTCTGGTGGTTTGATCGTTTTTGGATCGATTTCTGGTGGTTTGATCGTTTTTGGATCGATTTCTGGTGATTTAGTCGTTTCGGGTTCGATTTCCGGTATTTTCCGGCTGGTTTTAGCGGTTTTGCTCGTTTCCGGAACGATTTGGGCTTTAATCTTTGCGATTTGACTCGGTTTGATTTCGCCGTCCGAAGACAACACCTCGATTTCGATTTCTGCGTTATTCGCAGTTTCCGTTTTCTCCTCTTCGTTATTCTCGTGGCTCTCGTCCGAATTCGATTCACCCGTAGCGTAATTCTCAGCATTCACTTCAATGGGCGCTGGCGTGAATTTCTTCATTTTACAAAACTGCTTGCACAGCATGAGAACATCATCCATTTGAAACAGCCACCCGACCTAACCGCAAAATAATTTTACAAAAACCAACAACAAAAATCATTATTCATAAAATTACTTGAAATATCGTCGACACCGTATCTTTCCGAATTCCCAATTTTCCCGTGTACATATAATGCAAGACGATCTCAACAGCTCTTCCGTTGATGTATCGCGGCATAGTAATTATCTGATGAGTGTAGTTTTCTGGTTTCACAAAGAGCGCCTTGAAAAACGCACTTCGCGCTGCCAACACCACACTGTGCGCCTGTTTACATACACAAAAACAATCGATCTAACATCTCCATTCATTTCGTCAAATAATTTCACCTTAAATTTAATTCCTTGCGAATTTTTGAGCGCGGAAGTCGGAACTATGATCGAGACATCACAACACGCAGTACGAACACGTAAATCGTTTAAGGCTTTGCACATGTTAAGTGCGTGGTTTTCTCCTTGAAAAATAGTAACTCTACCTATGAAAACAATTAAAAAATTACTTTCTGTTCATTTTGTATGAATAAAACGTCTTACGTGAGCTGCCTTTCGCGATTTGATGAGTAATTTCGTCATTTTTCGGATCCGAAGCGGCATTTTCCTTCGGGATTATTTCCACGTCCAAATCAGTTTCTTTACTGTTTGTTTCGACGCCCAAATCGCGTTCTTTCGGACTTTTTTCGACCTCCGACTCCGTCTCTTGATCGATTTCAGCGTCCAGATCGACTAAATAATCTTTGTCGTTGAAAACTGAGGGAACAGCACCGTGAACGAGTGTGTTATCCGAATCTAAGAGTTACAAAAGATTGAATTTTATGAATTTTAAAATGAAATACACGATTGGATTTCGTACTTAATGCCAGATCTTCTGGTCTGAAATGTCGGGAACAGATTACGTCGACATATCGCGGGTGCCACGAATTGCTAACTCTCGGATACGTCGCTCTGTGAAGGATTTTAAGTTATGATTTTTAATTTAGATTAAAATGAGAAATTTACACAAACCGAATAATGGCTTTCCTCCACCTGAGCCACAGTGTGTGATCTCTAGGAAAACTATGTATTCCCTTTTGTAAACAACCGGGTATAACGCATAACGGCATTGTTTGGTTGCATTAAAAATAATGATTCATAGTACAAAAGATGTGGAGTATTTTAAATTTCGACTGTGGTTGGAGCTGTTTTCTTTCTTCCTGTATGGCGATATATCGATTCTGTTGCTGGTGTTACGCGCCGATATAAAAAGTTGCGGGATCTCTATTTTTAATTATTGTTTTATTTTGCTATTGATTACGTTTTTTATGAATTAAAATAAGATTTCAAGTGTTTATGCTTGTCATGATTTATTGTTTAATGTTAATCAAATGAGATTATGGGTTTCAAAATATAATATCGATTCGATGGTTTTAAATGGCCGCGGAATAAAAAAAATCGATTATTGAACAAAATTCGAGGCAAATTTTTAACTTTTGTTATTAAATTAATATGTCTGTTAATTTTTATTTTTAATAAAATAGATTATCAAATTTGTTTCGTTGGTGTTTATCTCGGATTTGTCAGTTATACGTTATAGATTCTGACAGTAGGAAGCGCTGCATGATTTCGGGTGTGGGGACAGTCAGTAGATTCCTTCTTCTTGTCTTGTAGTTTAATTTTGTTAGCTTTGTGCTTAGAAAACTATTAATTTTAATAGTTGAAGATGAATATTGAATCGTTTTAGTTTAAAATATGGTTTAATTGCAATCAAAACAGGAATAAATGAATAAATAAACGAATCTAAAATAATTTCTAGCTCTTCAGTTCTTTTCAAACTCATTTTCCGACCTCTTTGCTCAAGCTTTTTCAAACAACAAAAACAAAAATCCACTGCTGATGTCTTACAGTGTTTTAATAGAATTTGATATTCATATAAATTCTTATAATAAACTTACCTTTTATACTCATTTCTTGAAAAATAAATAAATAACAGATAAATTGCTGTGTCAAATCAAACAAACAGAAACCCAACACTGATGCTTTACAAAGTTTTAATTGAAATTGATATTCACATATAAATTTTTAGTATCAAACTATTTTTAAAAATTAAGGCATTAATTGCTACTTCATTCTGAACAGATTTCGCCAAACTAATAGCACTCGCACGTCCAAGTCAGCCTGTTGCAACTTCCCATGCCAGATGGACAATCTGAGAAACAGTTGTCCCACAAATCGCCACACGGAACATTACCAAATCCACCACCTGAAAAGAAAACATTGCAAAACTGTTTTTAAAACCTAAATCCAACTACTTACCTATGATTCTGCTATAAACCAATGCAAAAGCAGCCATAAACACCATCATGGTAGTGATGAACTTCATTTTGAGTGACTACAAGTTTGCAAATGAACATGAATTGTTAAGATTCTTCTATCTTTATATAGTAATTTCATGAGAAAAACTACACATGCCAAACAGATTAATAAATGTCTAAGTCAGAAGACAAACAAACAACATGATATCCGAATTGCAGAAATTGCTTGATAACATTTAGCATTAAAATTAGAAATTCTTGGAAATTATTTTTCCCATTTAAGATAACGAAAAAGAAAAATTAATTTAATTTAATTTAATTTAATTTTTACTTACCCAACGTTAATTCTTTTACAATTGAGGATTCATAGAACACGAACTGTAAAATGAGAATCGTTAATGATTTTTTTAACAAGTTTTTATTACTTTTATACTTACTGTAGATGAGCAATTGACCAGTCAGCAACACACAATTCCATCAAACAGAATTTGAGACGGATGACAAACCTAACTCATACCGAAAAAATTAACCTGAAAAATATCTAAATTCCAATTTAATGCATCATTTTTGTTTAATTCCGTTGAAAATCGCCTTCAATGTCCTTGTTATTCGTGCAGCTAGCATCCTATTGTGAAAGTACCAATGTGAACTTCCTTTCTGGTTTTCCCTTTTATAAATTTTCTTTTTTAAAAATAATTTCTCAGTCAGATCCGGTTAAAATTTTTCTATTTTTTGTAATAAACAAAGGTTCAAAGTGCATCTATTGTTGTTCAAAATTGAAATAATGCTATGGTATATTAATATTTTATGCTGCCCTACTCGCTTTCCTGCATCCATTAACTCTGTTGAAACAATTAATATAATTTTACATTTTAAATATTTATAATGAAAGACTTACCTCGTAAATTAAATTTGACTCTCCTGGTCCAAGATGGCCTGCTGAATACGCAGATGTCCCGGTTTTGTCCCAAAAAACTTCCTCAAGATGCAAAAATGTCCCGGTTTTTAAAAATCGATCAATTGCTCACAATGAGAGTAGTTTAATTGGTTTAATTTGTGCTGAAATTATACACGTATACAAACTTTCTCCGAAAAGTCAACGACTTGTTGGGACGCGATACTTGCCACGTAATAACCAACCGCGTAATTAATTACGCGGTTGGTTTTTTGCTGCAAATCATTGCG
>JAQIXU010000988.1:0-22030 GCA_034701245.1 Strigamia transsilvanica | reverse complement strand
AGTAATAAAATGAAATTCTTCGTATTTAATTGTTTAATATTGCCGCCAGAAAGCACTCCGCGCATGCGCCTAGTAAACATTAATTAAGCGACATCTACTAGCAAAAGGTAAAAACTAAAGCTCATCAAATCGACCATAAAATCGCTGCTTTTATAATGTTATAAAATAGATAAGGACAAAGAAATGCGTTTTTTATTTTTTCCATTTTTATAACATAGAGTTTATTTTAAAAAAAAGAGTAAAATAGAGAGCGACGGGATGACGTTTGCTATGACGACATGCGGCTTCCACGACCGCCATTTTCAAGATGGAGAAAACGACAACAAATGTAAGTTTTTTGTTTTCTAAAGTTATTTTAGAATTTTCTTTTATTGCCAAACTCAAATGAATCTCAAACACACATTTAATTTGATTTACGTCTCTCGGAGACATTAAAATCAGCCTCTTTTGGTTGAACATAGACAATTTTTAAAAAAAAGTTATTCATCGGATCCAAACAGCAGCAGAAACGGACGGATTTTTCTGCGGATTTAACGTAAAATATCCATCCCATCGATTCATCTGCACCCTCTCTCCACACGGAACCCTCATTTGCTTATGCTCGATCTGACAAAAAAAACCAACAAAAATCAAATGAAATGAATAACGATGTACCCAAAACACAAAAAACCAACAAAAATCAAATAAAATGCCTAACGATGTACCCAAAACACAAAAAAATGTCGACAACATCGTTTTTCTTAACTTCCACATCACTTACTTTGCAAATTAATCGAAAATTAGCATTGCGAGCAGCATTTTCCATCGACCTCATGTACCCGCCACCGCTGTTGTCCATAAAGAAAACAGGCACGCCGTTACTAACGCGATTCAACAGCACCTAAAAACAAAACAAAACAAAAAAATATTACATCGACACATTTTCTAACCATCCCCGAATTACCTCAATTTTTCTCTCGCTATTTTTCCTATCATAACCAACCGCGCTTAAAAACTTCACTATTGACACCACATCAGCATCGCCAATAGCTTTGAGCGTATTCCCACCAGGTGTCTCCAAAAAAAAATTCAAAAATTCAAAAAAAATTCAAAAAAATTTTAAAATCCAAAACTTACATCGAAAAAATCAAAAAATTGAAACTTGACATTCGACATGTTATTCGACCTATTAAACAACTGTCTCAACGGCGCGAACATATCCATCCACTGAAGATGTTTCTCGAGAATAACTCCCTCGATGTGCACGTGACGAATATTAAAATTGAGCGTTAAAAACATATAAAATCCCAATAGATCGGTGGCGGGCCCTCCGCCGATGCTGCACACATTGAGCGAACCACGGGCCATGAGGTAATCGATGCACGACGTGATGGCATTGTCGGCGCCGTAGAATCGCTGCCACATGCGGCGAGTGACGACAGCGATGCACGTGAAGTGGCGGAACAAGTACGCGCATCGGTAGCTCAACCGGTCGTAGTTGATGTTGCTCGATCGCGATGTGCTTAAGCTGCTGACAGTGTGCGCGCAACGGATTTCTTCCATCGCTTCGTCCAGTTGTTGCTCGTTGACGCGCGATTTGTTCATTTTGTCGACGATAACCGCCATGGCTTTCGTGAAGATTTTATCGTGCATTTCGCTTTTTTTTGGAGATTGGTGAGAGAAAAGTCGGTTTGTGTCAAAGTAAATCGCTTACTTGGATGGCTGGTTTTCAATATTTGCTCGTTTTTAGGTGTCCCGCGTGGAATTTAAGTGATTGCAACTGGAGCTGGAGCGTCGTGTTTCGGGATCGGTTGGGATGCGGGTGGAGCGGGCGGGTTCATTTTACGAAGCGTTTTTTCATTTTTAATCGTTTTAAAATTCGGGATAAAAAATGTGAAACACAATAAAAAGATCAATTTTGCAAATTGCATTCGAAATATTCGAAGAAAATTTTTCGAAATGGATGGGTGAACAATTGAAATTTAAGAAAACGAGGTACACACAGCCAGTGTTAATTCAAACACCCCCAAGTTTTGAGAGGTGCAAATAGATGAGCCCGCACTTGACTGGGTTAGTGGGTTCTTTCATTTCCTTTCCTTTGTTTTCATTAGTGACCTAAGTCTCCTTTATGACTCACTTTGATGCAAAAGATCTGGGGGGTCCAGGTGTTTGCTGGGGAGGGGGGATCTTGGTTGAATTGTTTACACACAAATTTTGGATGAGAAAAAGGCAAAAAAATAAAAAAATGGAAAAATTGGAAAAATTTGTTCGAAACGTTTCGTCTCCATCTCGTGGGTATTTGTCAATTTTTTGTGGACATTTCGTCGACTCGGTGTCCGTGTGGTCGGAAGCATTTTGTTGATGATTTGTGTCGCTGTAACGAAATGACAAATACGCAGGAGATGGAGATGAAATGTTTACCACAGGGAAATTCTAGTTCCATATTAATTTCTGATTTAAATACTTTGTGGTGACCCTCAATGGGACTTTTCCATGTGGTCACATGCTAGGCTAGGAATGCCTAACATTCGGGTCCCATAGTTTAGTTATCACCCCCCCCTCACTGATTCATTTCCTCCTCACACACAGGTGTGTGCGATGTTTGTTGCTCGGTTTGTCGCCTCATTGGCCAAACCGATCACATGACTTAGGGAATAAAGGTGGGAGTTTCCCACCTTTCGCCAGAACTGTACCAACAACCGAACAAACCGCAACTACTGCCTGTACAGAGATCCTCACGTGTCAAACCTTATAAAACATACAAGGAGTGACTCGAGGACATAGACAAAGGCAATATGGCTTCCGAAAAGGCACCGTTTTCCAAGTCCCAACTAGTAAAAATAGGAATCAAAGATAGACTCGGCCCCGAGACAATCGAGGGCGATTATATCTAGTAGTGGCCCGATGCCGTCACTGGAGTGTTGCGGCCAACCCCATTGGTACGAAGAAGTGTGACAAGTTGGGACTCCCGACCAGTCGCACGATCGAACTATCCATCAAACCCCCTAGACAACGCACAAAGGCCAACCGAAGTCAGTCTCCATCCGGAGCATTCAATTTGTGGTCGTTTTTATGCCTGGGTGTGAGTGTGGAGTAAAGCAGCAAAGCCTTTCTGCAACCGATTTATTTGTTTATATAAATCGAATATGGAAGTCTCTAACAATCGGAGGTCGTAGGCGCTGGCCATTTGCGCCTAGGTTTAAATCCGCCACTGTGTTTTAGACCAAAAGTTGAATGTTTTCGGCCTAAAAATTAATTTTTTGTATCTAAATAAGAACTTTGGTCGAAAAAATGAAATTTTTCTGTTGCTCAAGAGTGGCCATGCATCCACTCCACCCCAGGTGTGTGCATGTGTTTTCTATACATAAAATGTCCTAATTTAAATTTTTAATTGTATTTTCAAACTTAAAATTGAATAAATATTCATTCTTTCTTGGAAATTGTTTGTCCATCTTTTTTTTTTCGTTTATGACCCCATTAAGACGACTCGTCACTTTCACTTGAATTTTCCAAGAACTCAATAGACACTTCGTATGTAAATCACGTACCTATAACTTCAATGCCAATAAAACAAATTGTCTACCTTTCCTCTTCTTACATCACAAAAAAAAAAGAAAAACCACAAAACACGAATTACCAGGAAAAAAAAAAAAAAAAACCCAAATGTATTTACCAAGGTGAACAAACGATTTATTGTTGATATTTCATTTATCGCCTTGTTTATGACTTAACACCACTTTGCAATCCCCGTCTGCGTGAGGCAAATTGAAATTACACTTCAAAGAATCCATGTCGTCGTTGACGTCATTTGACACTGAACCAACCTGCATCGCTTCAAGGTACATCGCACGCATATATATACATAAGAAAACACGGACAAATCCAGTCTCTAGCACCGACACGATGACAACACTTGGTACGTTTTTCGCATTGATTTTTGCAAAAAAATCAATTTATTTATTTATTTTTCTGTTTTTTAGCTTTGAAGGTGATCGTTTGTTTGGGTGTGATGCTGGTGGTGGTCGGCGGGGGTACCGTGAAGCGCCAGGTGGGCGTGAAGCTGCAAGAAGTGACCACGAGCGAGAATTGTCCGCCAGGATGGGACCCGAGTCCATGCAAGTGTTCGGACGGACCGGGCGATAAGTCGTCGGTGTTTTGCGATAATGCGACGAACGGAGAGGAAATTAAAGCTGCTTTTGCTAAACTCGATGCCCCACATGCGTTTGCTAATTTTTTTATGGAGGGCTCGAGTGCAGAGGCGCTTCCTGGTGGCGTGTTTGGCAAAGGAAGTTTCATCATGTTTTTCATGTCGCACAGCAAGTTGCACACTTTGGATGACAACGCTTTTCAAGGTTTGCGAAGAAAATTTGGGTCGTGGCACCATTTTTTTTTTTTTTTCTTTCTTTAACAATTTTTTTTTTTTACATTTTTTTTTTAGGATCTGAGGAGAGCGCGAATCATTTTCTTCTGCAAAATAATAATTTTGAAAATTTCAACTTCAAAGCTCTGGAGCCGCTGAAGAATTTGCAAAACTTTGAATTATCCAATGGGAAGCTCGGTGCGGTGCCGGACAACGCTTTCGGAGAGAAGCCCCTCGAAGTTGTCGATCTGAACGGCAATGAGATTAAAAGTGTCGGGAAAAACGCGTTTTCTAAGTTAGCAAAATTGAGGAAAATCGATTTGAGCAACAACAAGTTGACCGAACTGCAAGAGGATGTGTTTAATTTATCGTCCGAAATTTCGCCCATTTCGTTGCTCCTATCTCACAATGCGATATCCAAAGTATAAAGAAAAGAAATTTATTAAATTTATTTAATTATTCAATTTGTTTTCTTCGTTTAGATCGACAAAAAAGCGTTCGAAAACGTCAAACTCCGAGTTCTGGAATTCGAAGACAACAAATTGGAATTTTTAGAGCAAGAAATCTTCGAACCACTCGTCAACTCGCTCGCGGAAAACCACGGATCACTCAGCACTTTGGGGAACCCATTCACCTGCGACCAAGCGACCACCAAATGGGTCTCCGATCTGCCTGTTTTGAAACGAGGCTTGATAATCGGCTACATGTGCAGAGATGGTCGCGCATTGCAACAAGTCACATACACATAAAATTAACATTTTCCATTTTACTGTAAATATTGAATTCAAAAAATAAAAATATTCAATTCTTAAAAAACAACATTTTTTTAATTAATTAAATTACACAACAAGTTATTATGTAATTTAATTCCGTTTTATTTACTAGTCACGTTTGAACTTGACTTCAGATTTAATCGATCACTTTTCTTCAGATTACTTATTATTATGTCACAATTCTGCAAACTTGCTACAACACATCCGTTCCACGCCCTATTTCCTCGCATAAAACAACAATTGTAGGCAGTTTGTATTTACTCCAGACCTGTATTGGTCGTGCACTTAGAATGCTGCATCAGTTCGACGCGCCGATGAGTAAGTAAACAACCGGCCATTTGTATAAGTTTTTTATTTTTAATTTTCTTTTCTTTTATTGACAGTTATTTGTTATTTGTTTATGTTAATATTGAGCGTCGGGGTAGGTGGATCGGCGCGGAAAATCAAGCGCGGACTGCCGGAAATCGCCGTGATAGGAAAATGTCCGGACGATTACGAGAACGAGCACTGTTCGTGCGACATTAACGAAGCGAGTTTGTCCGTCACGATCAATTGTAATAACATCGAAAATGGCGACCAGTTGAAGAGAGCGTTGGAATTTAAACGGAACAACGACCGTTTCGACTGGTTCGTGCTACAAAACTCAACCGTGACTGAGCTTCCGATCCACTTATTTAACAATTTATCATTTATGGGGTTTATTATGAGCTACAACAACATCGGGGGAATGAATGACGACTTTTTTGCCGGTGAGTAATAATGCGATTACGCAACCAGGACGCACGGCACACTTGATTTCTAGATGAAATAATAATAATATTGTTATTTTTCAGGCTCGGAAACGTCGTGCGAGTACATATGGATGTCGGACAACGATTTCAAGTCTGGTTTTAATTTCAAAGCGTTGAAAAAGTTGAAGAATTTGGTCTCCGTCTCCATTCTGGCGTCAAATTTGACGACGATCCCCGACGACGCTTTTTCGGATTTGCGCAAATTAGAAACGATCGTTTTGGAGCGGAATCGAATTAATCGGCTCGGGGAAAACGCATTCGGCGGATTAGAGCGTCTAAGAAGGATCGATTTGTCTTGGAATAATCTAACGAGGCTCGTGAACGACAGTTTGAACGCTCGCCAGTCGAGGAGACCGGTCGCGGTCAATCTTGTACACAATAACATTTCCGAGGTACACAATCGAGGCGAATTGAAACAAAATACATTTTTATGTTTGTTTATTTATTTCAGATTGAGAAAAATGCTTTCAGGGGCTTGAAAACGTATTACGTGAACATGAAGTACAATTCTTTGACCAGACTAGAAAGGGGAGTGTTTGAGTCGCTGTTGAATCGCATGAGCGCCATTAGAGGGTCGAAATTATTCGTTGATGGTAACAAAATCGAGTTGGTTTGATGTATGTGTGTTTATTGTTGTTTTTGTTAAGGGAATCCTGTTGTTTGTGACAAGTATGTTACGTGGTTGGGCCAGAAAGCAGTCGAGTACAGGCAGCAAGTGCACGGCTTGAAATGTATCGATCCGGATAATTTAATGACTTTTGCCGCGAATTAATAGATTTTTTTAGTCGGTCATTTTTGTCTTGTTGTAGGAGTTTAAGTTAAATAAATGAAAGTGTTTGTTACGTTTTTCACGTAATTGGAGCCTTTGTTGGTTATTTGAGTAAAGTATATCATGCACCAATGTGAGTTGTATTTTTAAATTAGTGTCGGCGATTGCCGCATCGCGCCACCACAGTTCGGGGATATTTTATGACGTCATCAAACGCATCGAGGTTGAAGGGAAGTTTGAATTCTACTTTGATGCGAGTTGTTGCTGACGTCATCAAACGCATCGTGGTTGACTGGAGATTTGAATTCTACTTTGATGCGAGTTTGTTGCTGACGTCATCAAACACATCGTGGTTGAGTGGGGATTTGAATTCTACTTTGATGCGTGTTTTTATGATCAGATAGGGCTCGGTTTGCGTGAAAATATGTTTGAAAAAATTGAAATAACTCATTGACGGTACAGTTATAAGAGATATAATCAGTTGTGGGTTAAAATTTATTTTTAGTAAATAAACAAATAAACACAAAGCAGAAACAAATTGAACACAAAAAAAAATTCCAAAAATTCCAAAAACATCTGCATCATGTGCGTTGAGGTACCGGGTAAATGCATTTGACGACACATTTTTGTGCATGAAGAGCTTTATGAGTTACTTCAAATGAATCTGTTCTACAGAACAATATAACTGTTACTTCACTGTACAATTGCTTGTACAAAATTTTGTTGATTTCTGTTCGTGATATTTCATCAAACCGGTCGAGAATGAGCAGAGTGTCTTTCATGTGGAAATTGAAAATTTGCATATTATTGTGAAAATCGCACCTGTTTCCAATTTCTAATATTGCATCTTTCACACTTCGTTCTTGTAGGTCTCGTAAAGGCACAAAAAAAAAACTTGAATTCGATATAACTTTTGCCAGTTCCTAGTCGTGCGCGAGTTTCATGGCTAAAGTGGTCTTGCCAAACCCGGGCTGACCTTCAATCAGAATTCTAGTAGGGCGTCTGTCATTTGTCGGTTGGAAAATTTTTTCCAATGCTAGTTTCTCCTTCGATTCTTCCAGTTCCAATTGGATGAAATGGTCAACGAGAGATAAATCGGCTTCTTCTTCTATCCAAGCAACCTTCGGTAATGTTAATTTTCTATAAAATTGTTGAAGTTTATCCTTGAATTCGTCACAGTGTTTAATACCACCAGTAACTTTTTTGCAACACGATATCACCTCTTCTTTGGGTTTTCTCGTAGGTCCTATCAAAATGGTAATTAATTGTGTTGTTTTATGTAAATACATACTAAATTGTTGGAGTTAACCTTCTGAATTTGGTGCTGCATGGAAAAGCATGTGAGTTGTAAATTTGTCAATGTGTGGTTCAACATGGACCAGTCTGGCACGTTCAATGTTCGTATTTCCTCTGCCATTACACTCGTGGTGGGTTCTCTTGCTTTTACTATGACTTGGGCTGTTGTTATCCATAGTTATAGAGTTTTATCTGTAAAAAATTCAATGCACCTTTAGCTTACGCTTTATTGGATTTGTTTCAATTAACCGTGCGTCAACTAACAGCAGCGACAATTGCTTGCTTGTTTAATCGGCACCCGATTAATTGTCCACATGATGAATAGTTTCCCCGATTAATTGTCTGGAGATTGATTTATCATTTAGTTCTGAAATGTTGACATATCTGTTTGTGCTTAAACTGGCGGATAATTTACACGTGGTTCAGCATAATTAACTGCAGCTCTGAGAACCGTCGTATTTGTTTTATTAGTGCCGGCTGGTGGCAGAACCACCTCAGAGGTGAAATATATTTATGATATAATTCAATTTTTGTGGGCCCTGATCTAGACTTATTGGGGCCCTGAGGCTAGGGACTCTTCAACATATATACTCCCCCACAAACCTAACCTCATCTATTTTTTTAAGAGTAATGATGTAAACCTTAGCCTGGAGTTCAGGAAATACAGCGTTGATGAATGTACTGTGGAATAAGTGATGAAACTCTGGTTTGGCAGCTGTGGACTGTTCTCTTTAAAGGTTTCCTGTTTTGTGCATTAGTTGATTTAGTTTCTGGATAAAATGACTGTCTTGGGAAGTAGGTGGTTTCCTCAAACATACGCAATCATCACCTGAAGTTTTATCTGTAGTGTGTATTAGCTTTTGCTCGTTATCTTATCGTGTTTCCAAAATAAATAGCTAAGCTGCAAAAAGTTGTTTTCTAAAAATTTACTTCCAGACTTGTGCTATTTAGGTTTTTTGAAAAAGGAAATTCTACTTCCGGTGTTTCTTTTTAGGACTTTATTATCGTCAGATGTGGCTATTGCTTAAATTTGACTAAATGAAAAATTAAATAAAAAAAATAAAAAATTACTTTTGTGACCGTCTGTTCCCCATACGGCCCTACAAACGAGCGCAACCGATAGTAAGCGCATCTGGCAACAGATGGCGCCGAAATCAGTAACAGTTCAGACGCAGCAAGATTATAAAACCATTAGATATTGCATAGTAAACTAAATATCGAAACGAATGCATCGTCTGCTCTAATTCAGTGCAGACACGCACAAGGAGTCATACTTGGGTGAGTACTAGAGACTGACTAACTTTATTCTGTGTTGGTTACTAACGCAACCAAAGCATTACATGTCTATAATATAACAATTAGGTCAAGTGACGCAATCACAATTAGTTAAATAACTCCAAGGATACAACAATATTCAAATCCACACATTTCCCTACACAATTGGAACATCGTACTCAGCCGCGCACCAACCCGGTGTGAAAATACCCCCGAAGTTTTCGGCATTTCCGGCAGGATCGGCTGGCATCTTCACCGCGTGTTTAGCGATACGAAAATAGTAATTAAATCGTTTTCTTAATTCCTCGAGTTTTTTCGGCTTTTTTTCGGCTAAATTGTTCATTTCGTACGGATCAACTGCGAAAAATCAATTTTATTTCCAATCAAAATTAAAACTTAAATCATTTTGATAATTTCTACCTGCCAAATTATACAATTTCGGGCTTTGATCGTCGGGGCTAAAGAACGGTTGGGTAATATATTCAGCGATATAAGTGCTATTGAAACTCTCATCCGTTGTAACTTGTTCGGAGTACCACGAGTTTGATGTTCCCCCTGGGCCATCTATCAATTTATAATCGCCAACTCTTTGTGGAAGATTTTTTTTAAAAACATTTTTTGAGGTTTCTTGGGTGTTTCTTTTTCTCACCTGACGGCTCCGAAGATGGTTCCACCAATTGCGTCCATTGAATAGGGGAATTCGCTTCTCGGATACGGTTTACCGTTGGATACAGCTTCCCACTGGTCAACTCCATTTAAATCTTTTTCTAAAAGACAAATGAAAAATCGTCATTTGAGATTTAACGTCAGGGGCGGTCCTGAGAACGTGCAAGGGGATGGCCATTTCCGTTCAATTTTTCACACAAAAATTGGTTGTTTTGGTGAAAGCAAAACATGATTTTAGTGATTTTAGTGAAAAATTGGATGATTTTAATGAAAAATTGGATGATTTTAGTGAAAAATTGTTTGTTTTGATGAAAAATTGAATGTTTTTAGTAAAAAGTTGATTGTTTTGGGCCAAATATGAAATTTTTCGGCCTAAATCATTATAAAATTATTAAATTTTGGATTTAAATGTTACTATGGACCTCCCAGGGAAGTGACTAAGGCCCAGATGGCCACCCCCCTGGACTCCCCCTAGTATTTAACGTCAAATTCCATCATTACGTGATCGAATTCCAGCGAGTCGTAAGAACGTCGCGAACCAATCCACAACATGGAACAACCTGAAAAATCAATTTATTTTACCTTCAATTATATTTTTAAAAAAAGTAACAAACATCCAACCCCTTGTATTTATATCCGGTTTTTCTCAGAAGTGGACTGTGTATAAACGCCGGAACTCGACTTCCGCCTTCGTAAAGAGTCCCCTTCTCGCCCCGCAATGGAAAATTATTCCCACCAAAATGCGTAGACCCACCATTCTATAAAATTTAATGTAAAAAAAAAAATAATAATAATAATAATAAAAAAAAAACCATTTCCGCAATTTTTCCTACATCAGAAGCGAAAACAATGACGCTATTGTCATATAAATTGTATTGTTTCAAGGCTTGCGTGATATTATGAACCACTTGATCAATCCCCATCATTGCCCCACAAAATTCTCGCCTCCTAACGGTTCCTCTTTCGCATTGCACCGTGAACTTGTCACCTTGAACTAAAAATCCAACGACATTTTTAAAAAAAAAAATAAAAAAAAAATTTAAATTTTTCAAAATAAAAACCTGGAAAATGCGTCGCACTCAAAGCCACATACATAAACAACGGCGCTCTGGGTCCCGCACTATGTCGTTTAATAATATCCACAGCTCGATCACTATAAACATACTTAAAAAATAATAATAATAAAAATTACAAAATGGACTCTAAATTCCCGAATTGACTTATACCGAAGAGTAGTGACCACTAAATTGTCGCGCAGGTTTCTCCTGCTCCCGGAAGTCGTATCGATTGCAGCGACTAATTGGAAAGAACGTTGAATTAGTGCCGGTACAATGGTGGTAGTTTTCTTGCCCCCCTTGGTAAAACCCTAAGAAAGAGTTGAATCCTCTTCGGGTTGGCGTGTAACGCCAATCGCAGAACCCCAAGTGCCATCTAATAAGACGAAAAACATATTTGGAAATCGAGATGCGCGCGTCGAAATGCGAGAAATTTACTTTCCCAAAGCGTGCGAGCGGTAACCGCGGAGTTTGAGACGTTCCGGAAGAAGTTTGTACTTCAAGGGAATTCCGTACGGTTCCGTCGGTGCCAAAACACCGCGCTGCAAACCGACTTGTTGCGCGTACAACCCGCTCAAAAGTGACGCCCGTGATCTAAAATGATTATTACTTATTTTATGTTTTTATGATTAAATATTTATATTTACGGAGTGCAGAGCGGCATCGTGTAATATTGGTCCAAGATGACGCCATCTTCGGCCAGTTTATTCATATGCGGTGTGTTAATGTTGTAATTGTTCCATCCAACATCGTTGTAACCTGGAAATACGATTGGAAATGGATGTTGATGTATTTTGTTTGTTTACCTATGTCGTCGCCCAAGATGAAGATGATGTTTGGCGGTGATTTTCTGATGTGACGCCGCTGTCTGTTGTCGTCTGTTGCGGCGAGAGCAACAAGGACGAGCGTTGTGACCAGTTTGAAGTACATCTCCTAATTGAAGAGCATTTTGTGCAAGGAGTGCACAACCGTTTGTATAAATAGGGTCATTTTTTTGAAGGTAATTAGCGAGAAATGAAATGGATTTAAATGAAATAAAAGTCCGTTTCCTTCTTCGTTTGGTGGCGTAAAAGGATGTGGAAATGTGGATGGAATTGAATGGTCACAATTAAGAAATGTTGTATATAAAATGATAATTTTGTAAATTTACCCTTCTGTATTTAAGGCCCCATTTGTATTTTTTCTTGTTTTTTTTTTTTGTTTAGGCGGAAATGAGGCGAAAATGTGAATTATTTAAGAAATTTAAAAATGTTGGGAAATGGGGAAAATTCGTAATTTCCACTGAACTTTTGAACCCCTAGAGTAATAAATATGTTACAAACCTGTTAATTTTTATTTTATTCCGGGTTTTTAGTGAGGAATCTATTCGATTTCTGCGCTTTTATGAATAAATTGTCAAATTTGTGTTGATTTTTATTTGTTTTTATTTATTTATTTTTTTACAATTTTATTAGTGTAATTTGCTCGGATTTACGTCAAGTGGAATCAGAATGTCAAGAAATATAAAATCATTAAGATTTTTATTATTTTATAACGCAATAAATTGATTAAAGTTAAAATTAAACATAAAAAAATTATAACTTGTACTTTTATTTTCTATCGCTAGATGTCGGGGCAATCGTGAGTGTGAATCTACAAACTAAATCTCTAAATCTTCTATAGCGGCGCCATTATGACACGTTAGCGCCGGATAAACGACTGAATCGTATTTTTAAAAACTAAACTTCATCCCCAGCGAAACCACAATAATAAATCATAACCGATTATTTAAGAACATTTTATTATTTAAAAAATAAAGAATTTATGGTTTAAAAGAAAATCAATTTTTTTTCCGCGTGATTTTGACATCTGGTGCAGTCAGGTGTCAAGATGCTAGGTAAGAATCTCGCTCCTATTCCCCGCTCATTTTCTCATTCTAAAACTCACGTACCATTCTTTCACACCACCCAACACCATTATAAACACGATCGCGACCGATCGAGCATTAAAACATCTCCAAACAGTTTAAAAATTGATCCATTTAAACAACACTAGATTTACTGTCGTCAGGCTGCTGTTGCAATTCTCCCCCGCCATCGCTGCATTAAGTATGCACGATTTGGTTTTTTTAACAAAAAAAATCCCCACTTTCACTATTTCCAATCACTTATTTGTCAATCGAATTATCCGGAATTTAATTTAACGTAGGAAAATCTAGAATAGATTTATTATAAAACGAGAATTCCTACCCGCTGAGCCGCGCGATTCAGGCGGGAGTGAAAAGAGAACAGCCTGCAGTCCATGTCTGAGCACACGAGCAAAATCGTTTGAGTACACCACCGAAACGTGATCTAATTTAAGGTGTAAACCATAACTTCATTACACGGAACCGTACAGTAAGTAAGAAAATGCGGGTGAGACGGGAAATGGAAAAAATTCCACATTTGATTGCGATCGCGAGCGAAAATAACGAAAAAGGAAGCGGCCATTCTTTTGTGTTCAAACCCATCTTTGCACGCTTTTACACCTCTTTTAACCCTTTTCAGCGACACAGGTGATACAAATCTTGACACTATCATTCATTACATAATAAATGTCCACTTAAAAGAAAAAAAAAATGCAAAAAAAAAAAAAATTCAAGTTTTTTCCACCTAAAATAACTCACACATGCTTAGGCCTAACCTGTCAAATCATTTTACACCGAAAAAAACACCAAAAAAAATCATTTTACACTTGTTTTTAATTTCTAGAGATCTTTCAGCGTTAAAAATTAATTTTTTTAATTTTTTTTAGGAGACGTTGGAGGACCCATAGCAGAGACGATGTCCGGTGATCGAGCCCAGGCTGGGCCTTCGGGTTCAGGGTCCGGGAGGGGCCGTGGAGGTGGAACAACCTCCCACGATCAGCAACGAGAAAAAGAACACAAAGAAACTAAACTTAATCCAAAAATGTCGAAGGCTTTGAGCACCAGCGCCAAGAGGTGAACGCAATTGTCCAAAAAATGTCCAAAAAATGTCCACAAAATTAATAAAAAAAATTTCAAATTGATTTTCTAGAATTCAGAAGGAACTTGCTGAAATCACACTGGACCCACCACCAAATTGCAGGTGAGAAGAAAAATCACTTTATTTTTGTTTACATTTTTACATTGACAAAGAAATGTGTAAAACACTTCGGCCCTCACGTCAGGGTCACTCGGTTTGGTCGTGGAGCAAAAGGAGGTCAGCAAACAATTTGACCCCATGAACAAATTCATGCTTCCTTGTTGAAAACAAATAAATTATTTGCCTAAAATGATTAATTTGGATTTACACCAACCTGGACGCAGGGGGTCAGTGAAATTGGTCACGTGTTTGGCCGATATTTATTGATTTTTGTCGCGGCGCGTCGCGTTTTTACTCGGATTTGGTGTTGTTTTAATTTATTTTTAATGGAATTTTAAAGGAGGATGTTGGGATCAGTTCCTTTATAGATGTAGGGCGTCATGGATAAGTGATCACCTTACAGACGACGAGGCTAGACGCGTTAACCATTACTATACAAACCTGATTTTAAGGCTTTTCTTCGCCTCGTTGCCGGTGCTTTTTTTTCTTCTCCTGCCGGTGGGAGTGAGGATATGTTTTTGTGGTTTGATTTGAGATTGATTTCTTGGTTTTTTTTTTTCGCGAATTGCGACTGGGAGTGGCGTTTGTTTGCTGGCAATAATAGCTCGGCAAGTTTTGTCACTGATTATTTGGTGAAGGCTCTGGGGATGATTAAATTGGTGATTTGGTCACGTGTAATAAAATTTGTATTAATTTTTATTTTTGGGGAAGAAATTGATTTTTGGTTGATTAAGTGGCGGTTAAAAGTGTTTTATGGAATTTTTGTTGGTTTTCTTTTTTTTTTTTTTACGTAAAGAAACGTTTTATAGCGCTTTTAAAATCAAGATAACGTTCGGGCGGTGAAATTTGCGTCCAATTATGGCGCACAATAAAATCTTGGGATATTGAAATGAAATGTGACGCTAAAATAAATATTTAAAAAAAAAAAAAATGTAATTACCCTTGAAAAAAAAAATGATGGTTGTTATTATCATCGTGTTTACGTGACCACATTACCGTGCCCGTATATCTTGGTCATGATCATCTAGACCAGGAAGAAAGAAAAAAATTAATGGGCAAAAAAAATGGACAATTTGTGCGTGGAATTTGGGAATTTTTGGAAAAATGTGTTAATTTTGTTTAGAGTAACGATATCTGGGTATATGATGTCGTTTACACGACTGTTTTATGTAATCCGAGCGTAGAAATGACATTTTTAGTGGGCGGATGAAGAAAACACTGCAGGTTTTGCGAACGAGCGCCATAAATTAAAGCGAATGGCCAGTTCCAGTTGGCTTCGCTAAATGATGGTAATCTGTAAGACACGAGTAAAATTGGCCACAATATCGCGTTTTTCTACGTTTTTAATGTTTTTTATTCGGCTGCGGTGGTGAAAACGTGCGCAAAACACGGCCGCGCGTGTTAAAAGTGTTTTAAAACGCAAGGAAATGCAAGTTAAAATTGAGCAATTTATTTATTCCTTCGTTTTCCGTGCTAAACGAGATACGGTAATGGGGAAATTGGTAGCTGAATGGATGCAGACACGAATCCCTGCGGAGCTGCGTTGGATCAAGTTGCATTTGCGTGCTCTTTTTTCCCATCTTCATCCCCTCATTTATTTATGCGCGCAACTCGAAGGTTTTTAGCCCGAATAAATTAAAATGGATCCAAAATCAACTTTTTCAAGGTGGGGGTCTCGAATAATTTTTTTTTTTCATTTTGAATTTTGATAAAAAAAATATTTTTTTTTAATAATTGGGGGGAGTAATAGGTGGGTGGGGTCGTTTAATTCGAGGTAATCGGGTGTGAAAAACGGTGATATGAAAAAGGGGTGTTGAACTCGCAATGGCGTCTTTAATATCGAACTTGGGGATCGATGGAACCGGGATATAAGTCAAAGGGGACGAGTGTCGTATCGTTTTACTACAACACGCGTTGATATTGAGTAGATTTGTTGATTTATTTACATTTTATTTGGGATTTTTTGGTGGCGCCATGTTTTTATCGTGGATTTTAATTATAGAAAACAGATTTTCAGGTGTTAATGGGCGTCGAATGGCAGTAATTGAAGGGAAATATTTAATTTGGTTTATTTTTGGGTTTGAAAATGGGCTTGTGTTCACTCCTGAGGTGACCAAGGGTCAGTTATTGATATATTTGTTCGGTGGGAGAAAAGAATTGAGGATGAAACGATTTTTGTTTAATTCGTAGACACCGATGTGTTGAATTGTTCGGATCGATAGAAGGACGCAAGCAGAACCTGCGGCTGCTCATTGCTCACTGCCCCCCTCATCCTTCCTCTCCTTTTCACCTCTGTTTGAAATCCCCCCTAGTCTTTGTCCTACCCCTAGTTCACGTGACTCGGGTTTAAATAGCGGCAGAGGGATTTTGCAAGTGTTTTCGGAGGATTTGTGTTCGGAAATATGCGAATCGACTGCCCACGCGTCGTTTCCTTAGTGGTAGACAGGAAATGAGTTTTTTGGTTGTTGTTGTTGTTGGTTTTTGTTTTAATTTTTTTTTTTGTTTTTTTTATCGTTTTAGTGCGGGCCCTAAAGGTGACAATCTGTATGAATGGGTGTCGACTATTCTGGGACCCCCTGGGTCGGTTTACGAAGGCGGTGTGTTCTTTTTGGATATCCATTTCTCACCGGATTATCCATTCAAACCACCAAAGGTAGATTGAATTTAGGGTTTGTTTTTTTGATTTGCCGGTTCTTAGGATAAAAAATATCGGTACTCCCGGGAAACCTAGTCTCAGTACTAAAGTTTTTCGACCAAAAATTGGGATTTTTAGATCAAAAATTGAGATTTTCAGATCAAAAATTGAGATTTTCAGACCAAAAGTCAACGTTTGTAGATAAAAAAAAATGTACCAAACTAGACCAAATATCGAAATTTTTAAACAATAAATTGTCAATTTAGACCAAAAATCAACGGTTTTCGACCAAATATAGACATTTTTAAACAAAAAATTGTCAATTTACACCAAAAATCAACGGTTTTAGACCAAAAATTTATATTTTAGCTCATTGTAACATCGCATTGATGATTATTGGTCTATAAACAGTCGATTTTTGGGCCTAAAAAAGTTTACTTTTGGTCTGAAACATCGATATTCGCTCTTAAATGTCAATTTTTCGGTCAAAAAGATAATTTTTTTCGTAACGTCGCAATGAAGAACTTGTTTCACAGCCGGTACCGTTGTTTTTTTATTAAAAAAATTTACTGGTAACCGGCACCACCAACATTCGGGCGGTTTCCCGGGAACCAAACCCTAATTGAATTTTATTTTTCTAACTGGAAACAAAATTCGTTGCAAGGTGACGTTTCGTACGCGGATTTATCATTGTAACATCAACAGCCAGGGCGTGATTTGTTTGGACATCCTCAAAGATAATTGGTCACCCGCGTTGACCATTTCCAAAGTGCTTCTGTCCATCTGTTCTCTTCTCACGGATTGTAATCCTGGTAAAGAAAAAATATTAAATTATTTATTTTATTGATTGATTGATTGATTGATTTGAACAGCTGATCCGTTGGTGGGAAGTATAGCTACGCAGTACCTTCAAAATCGAGAAGAGCACGATCGGATCGCAAGGCTGTGGACGAAGCGTTATGCCACGTGACTTGAGTGCAGTGTAGTTGCTGCTGAAGCGTGTTGTGACTGTTGTTGTTGTTTGTTGTTGGCGAAGGAACCATCAAATCTTAATCGGATGATGGCGGCTGGCAGCGAGCGATGGACTGCATGAAACAAAACAAAAAAAAAATTTTAAAAAAAATTAATAAATAATAAATAACCCCACTTGGTTTTTTTTTTCTTTTTTTTTGCAATGTTAGAGTGAAATGTTTTTTTATTTTGTTCGTGGATCCACCAATAATGAATGCGTTTTTGAGCATGATGATGGGAAATTTATTTATTGATTAAATTTGAGGTTAGATAATTGATTTAACTGTCTTCCTGTTTTTGATTGATTTTTTTAATGATAATAATAGAAAGAAACTTCCATTTTGTATTTGTATTTTGTAAGTTAAAAAGTGCCAATTTTTGTGAGGTATTTTTTTGCTTTTTTTTTGAATTGTTGATTTGTTTTTGGTGGATTTGTTATGGTTTTTTATTTTGGTTTTACGTGTAAAAGTTGTAACAAAACAATACTCAAATTACCAGTGGGAAAAAAAAAAATTACTATTTCTGTTCTGTGTCTGTAGTGTTGTGAATATACCAAAAGAGGGAAAGAGAAAACACTGTTAAATTAATTCAGATTTTCAAGTTTTCTTGCTGATATTGTTTCGTTTTTTTTATTATTGTTTTTTTATGATTTTTAAATTTTCCCCAGTACTTGTAATGAATAATTAGAACTAGTTACATTTGAATCGAATTTTTTATTAGTGTTTTTGATATAAAAGGGTTCTTAAATTAATGAATGTTTGTTTGATTTTTGATTCTAGTATAATTGAAATGAATTTTTGTTGTTTTTTTAAGTTTTGTTTGGGGGAAAAGATTCAATCGAGGGTGTTAAAGAACGAGTGCAATAATCAGAGATTCCATTTTCTGCCACTTTTAGCCCTCTTTGTCTGATGAAATTTGTTTTTGTTTGTTTAAAATACCTCCAAAATGAGTTTGTTTAGAAATGTGGGAATGCAAAAAAGGTGCTCAATTCCAGTTTATGGGCACAGATGTCACTTAGTTTAGCTCTGCTTCGTGCGTGTTGATCAGATAGAGTACATGTAGTTGGTTCTTTTCTGTTTTTTAGTCCATTGTATATCTCTGTACTGAAGAGTGGTTGGTGTATAAGGATGTATTTCTTACAGTGTGAATAAATTTAAGTATTTTCTACAAAAGTAATCCATTTGCGAAGCTTTTATTTACTTGGTTTTGGGGTTTTCGTTTCGGCCATTTTACTCGGCGAGCACTAAAACCTGATTTTCAACATGGCGCCCGGATGAAGGGAGATTTAGGTGTGATTTTTTAAAAATTTAATAACAGTTGGGAGTTTGTTGCTTCGTTTGGAAACCGGATATGAAGAGAAAAAAGTGCGTTTGAATAATTTATTTTCTCGAGATTTTTATATCGTTATTAAGTGTGATTCCTGCTGAGTTGGTTTATTTATTTCTGCTCGCTGAAACTGCGAAGCTCTTTATGAGACTTAAAGGTTGAAATTGCAAACGGAGAAATTGTAACTAAATACTGACGGTGACGGCGAGATTAAAAATAAAATAATTTGGCAAATTTAAAAACATTTTTTTTTTATATACAAAATAAAAATTACATACAAAAAACTTATTTAAAAAAAAAAATGCGATATTAAAAAAGGAGTAAATTTACAAAACTTATAAAATGTTTACAAATTTTTTTTTAAAAAAAAAAAATAAATAAATAATTAAAACTTTAAAAAAGGTGTTGATATCGATTCTCCAGAACGAGAAAATCAATTTCATTTAATTACGCTTAATCTTCGTCACAGTCTGAGATTATAGCACGACAAGTGGGGCAAGTTTTTTGCAAACCTAACCATTGCTTAATACACTGAAATATTTAAATAAATCATATTTAAATCGTCGGAAAAAAAAAAAGAAAAAAAGACGCCATTTTATTTTGTACCGGGCAATGAAAATAATGGCCGCAATTAAGAAAATATTTTTCATTTTTCCTGTTGAAATATTCCAAACAAATAGCACAACATTCACTGCTGGATGTTCTTCGCCTTTTTCGACTGTTTTTCTGACCTATACAAAGAAATTTCATCTTTTTACACCCAAAAAAGTAGCCATAATGCACTGTGTACCAATTCCAGTATAGTTGTGAATACCACAAATCGTATATACGAATTCACAACTGCACTGGAATCGGTACACAGTGAACTTACTTATGACATTGGTGTACGTCTTATTGCCATTGTAATCAGTTTCCTCTTCATTGTCGGATGAAGATGATGCTAAAAAAACACGAAAACACTCGAAATATTTTAAATTTCATGTTCATTTATAATATGTAACTCACTTTCTGACGTCAAATCAATTGTGTGTGTTTGTGGCTGCACGAAATCATCATTCTCAACTTTTCTTTTGCGGTTGCGACTTTCACGAGCGTCCTTTGCTGTAAACGATTAATAATGGTAAATAATAACGATCGACATTTTGCAATCGAATTGTAATTTACATGGTTTAATTTTTAAGGCTTTGTAGACTGACGAATGTTCACCATTTTTACCCGATTTTCTATGTGACGCCGAAGAAGACATTTCAGTTTAGTTCAAAAGTTTATAAAGACATAAAATGCACGTGATCGCACGGGACACGTGAAAACGAGATACTAAATATCGTGCGGATTATTCCGCAACAATTATCCCGCTTAACTAAACAAAGAATTGCCGATGTGGTAATAGTTTCACTGTTTGTTCACTGGTGGCGTGGTGTACTAATGGCGGCTTTGATAAATTGTTTTTGTTTTGGTGTTTGATCAATCGATCTCGGTTTTAGACCAATGGGTGGACCAAGGAAGAATTTTTTTAATGATCGATGCGAATACGGGAAGTATTGCTTACTTTTCTGCTATCCAGTAAGAAAAATAAATGGGTAATTTCAAATTCGGACATTTCTACATACGACGTCACTATTTTATATTTCTTTTTCAGGAATTTCTTCATCTCGAGAAGAATTTTAATAGAATTTAATAGAACACACAAGAGTTGATGAAAGGAATAAACAGGTAGGTGGTTTATAATTATTTATTTGTGTTTTTACTTAACACTGGTAAATTACAATCGATTTCATAAGAAAGAAACATGCGAGCGTACAATTACGACTGTAAAGAAGAGAATTATTAAATTGTAGTGCGTGGGAATTGAAGCGGACGATTTGGTTGACTGGGGAGATGTCAATTGTCCGTTTAATAGATGAGTAAATTTTTGACACGGTGATTCATTCAGCATCGTGAGGGATAAATTCCGGATGAAATAAGTCGTGGTTGGGTCGTCGCATTTGTCGAATGCATCGGATAAACAGTTAATCCACGAAAAAACTTCACTGCAGGAAATGAATGAGCAAATTAACATAAAACTGTAATAATACGACGGACATTTCACTCTGATTGGATGAAAAAGACAAGAGAATTTGCATACCCGCAAGATTTTTCTGTTTTGAAGGTCTGCGAGAACCATTTGTTTCCGAGTTTTGCATTTTTCTTTTCGCAATGGACATTTAGTTGCTCGCTGACCGCTTTGTTCTCCAGACAGCGCGGTACGTGCTGTATAAAATCTGTAAGATTGAAAATTTAATTTTATACAGGTTCGTTTGTACCGTAGGTGGATTGTGTGTTAAGCAGACGGGCGGCACGAGTCAGGGGGTGCTGCCCAGGAGGTCGACAAAATGGCCTGAAATGGGCCGAATTTTACAGTACTTAAGACAAAATATTAAAACAACAAAATATGTTTTTCGTATATAGTCCAATAGCGCACCCGCGCGCTATATGCAAAAAAATTGTCAACCCCGCGCACAATCGGAGAAAAATTTCCCCCGATACGTTTCCGATACGTTCCCCCGATTCGTTCCCGGAATTCGTTCCTTCGATACGTTTTCGATTCGTTCCGGGAATTCGTTTCCTCGATACGTTTTCGATTCGTTCCCGGAATTCGTTCCTTCGATACGTTTTCGATTCGTTCCGGGAATTCGTTTCTTCGATACGTTTTCGATTCGTTTCCGGGAATTCGTTCCCTCGATACGTTTTCGATTCGTTCCGGGAATTCGTTCCCTCGATACGTTTTCGATTCGTTCCGGGAATTCGTTTCCTCGATACGTTTTCGATTCGTTCCCGGAATTCGTTCCCTCGATACGTTTTCGATTCGTTTCCGGGAATTCGTTCCCTCGATACGTTTTCGATTCGTTCCCGGAATTCGTTCCTTCGATACGTTTCCTATTTTTTGGCTAAAAATTCCTATTTTTTGGCTAAAAATTCCTATTTTTTGGCTAAAAATTCCTATTTTTTGGCTAAAAATTCCTATTTTTTGG
>JAQIXU010000987.1:0-22041 GCA_034701245.1 Strigamia transsilvanica | reverse complement strand
TAAAAATTTAATGAAATTTGAAAAATGTACTTACCACAAATGCATTTTCATGATGCACATGCTGCTGGTTTAGGCCTATCCACATGGTATCTGGAAGAAGAAAGAAAAAATATCAAAATGTGAAACTCATTGTGCTGAAATATAATGAAATTTAAAAAATATACCTATCCAACTGTATTTTGAGGATGCACTTCTTCCAGTTCCAATATAATTCAGGGCGATGGCTGTGGATTGAGGTCTTAATAGTTGCAGCTCCCTGGAAATGTTGCCACAAGTTTTTTTTCCCATATTGCATCGACATCCGCGCGTCAGGTGTAATATGCTGGCAGCGCTAACGGTGATAAAAAGCATAATTTGAATAAACGCCATAACAATAATATGCAATCAAATAGTTTGGAAAGTGGTAGCAATTTCGAAACAATATACACGCTGCCGGTATAGGCATTTCTGCGTGCTTTCTTGAAGAACAGTGTTGTGCACAGTACTGTACCGACGGTACCAGTACCGACGGTACCGGTACTGTACCGGTACCACAGCCGCGGTACTTTTTAGGGGCAGAAGTACCGGTACTGGTACCCGGAAGAAAAATCATGGGAGTACCGGTACCGGTACCGGGAAAAAAAATCATGGAAGTACCGGTACCGGTACCGGGAAAAAAATCATTGGGCGTACCGGTACCGGTATTGGGAAAAAAAATCATGGGAGTACCGGTACCGGTACCGGAAAAAAAAATCATGGGAGTACCGGTACCGGTACCGGTAAACTTCGGAAACGTTTAATTTGGGGGCCCACGTTGTGTTTTTACTAATTTGCGTTGATTGGGGCCCCCGCGAAATCCACTTTTAGTCATTTTCACCATCAAGCACCATCCCCTAAAACTCCCGTTTTATATTCCGTTTCTGCTGTTTTATTCGCTCTGGTTTATCAGGGGTATGTTTGAGGTACCACAAACGAGTCTTTTTCCAACACAAATGTGCAAAACTCCAAAAACTCAAAACAGCAATTCTGACCACTAAAAACTCATAATACCAACTAAAACAGCAATTTTGACCACTAAAAAACCAACCAAAACAAGCATTTTAACCACTTACTAACCCAAAAAACCATTTCATTAATAATTCATAATATAAAAAAACCACCAAAATTACAACAAATTATAAAATAAACATTTAAACCCACCACGTCATAACAGTAAAAAATGGCGCCATTTGTGCATCATCCGATGTATGTAACTTAGAAGAATTCTAGATTCCCGAGGCCCCAAATACACAAAGGACCCCAAAAATCATCATGGGCCCTTTTTTGATCCGACTGTGAGCTGTTTTAAAAAATATTTTGTTTTATTTTGTGGTAATTAGGGCCCCGGGTGACCTAAATGCGCCGCTGGGGCCCACCAGAATCATTGGGGGCCCTTTTTGGGTCGAATTATGAATTTGAAGCAATTTGGGGCCCTCACTGACCCTATTCGTGGGTCCCCGAGTGGAAACTAAACTAAAAAAAATTTGATGTCAAATTGGGGGTCCCTGTGCTTCGCGGGGCCCGAACTGCGGAATTATAAATCTGTTTATTTGTGGGACGTGTTTTTCTCGTTTCGTTTGTGAAATAATTTTTATTTCAACGTTTTAAATATTTAAAAATGCACTAAAAATAAAAGTTAGCGAAAACTTATCCAAAAATAAACAGTTTTTGCGTCTCTATTTTGTTTTTTAGCAGCCCCAATAGCAAAAAAACCAAAAACAAACTTTCAACCACAACTAGAGCGGTTTATAAAGTTGCTAAAATACGCCAAGTTGGTAAAGCACATGCGCAGTAGCGGCTCGATTCTGAGCCAATCGCGGCACAGCAGGAAAGCTATCCGTAGTCGTACGTCTAGATGCGCGGCAATGTCCCCCCACACACGTTTCTACCTGGCTTGTTTCTTTGTCTTTGATCGGCCAGCGCATAGACAAATTCAAAAAAAAGAATCCGTGGAAATTTCTAGAATTTTCACAACTTCCTCGCCACACACGCTAACTAATAGTGCCAACTTCTTGCTACACATGTTGCCACCTGGTGACATTTCAAGAGCACTAGCTCGTTTCCTTTGTCTCGATTGGCCCGCTCGATATGAAATGATTATGGAATAACATTAAGAGCGAATTTCAGGAGAGACGAATTTCGACATTCGAATCCTGCCCGAATCCCACGCAAATCCCGAATAAAATAAGCCAGCACACAATTTCACATAATAAAATATAATTGTTTGGCAAAAACTGTGGCTGAGACTTAAAAATTTAATGAAATTTGAAAAATGTACTTACCACAAATGTGTTTTCATGATGCACGTGCTGCTGGTTTAGGCCTATCCGCGTGGTATCTGGAAGAAGAAAGAAAAAATATCAAAATGTGAAACTCATTGTGCTGAAATATAATTAAATTTAAAAAATGTACATACCCAAATGTGTTTTTATGATGCACTTCCTGGAGTTCCAATATAGTTGAGCTGGATGGCTGTAGATTGAGATCTATATATACCCACCAATGCGAGAGCTGCCTGGACATGTTGGCTCAGGTTTTTTTTCCCATAATGCAACGAGATCCGTGCGTCAGGTGTAATAATGCTGGCAGCACTAACGGTGATAAAATGCATAAATTGAATAAACGCCATAACATTATGCAATCAAATAGTTTGGAAAGTGGTAGCAATTTCGAAACAATATACATGCTGCTGGTTTAGGCATTTCTGCATGCTTTCTTGAAGAACAGTGTTGTGCCGGTACACGTGTAAAATTATATGTAAAATTGCAGTTCTAAAGTGTAAAAGTCCATTTTTTACACGTAAAATTGCCGTTTTTATGTGTAAAAGTCCGTTTTTATGTGTAAAAGTCCATTTTTACATGTAAAACTGCAATTTGACGTGTAAAATTATACGTAAAATTGCAGTTTTTGTGTGTAAAAGTTTATTTTTACATGTAAAATTGCAGTTTATATGTGTAAAAGTCCATTTTTACACGTAAAACTGCAATTTTACGTGTAAAATTATATGTAAAAGTGCAGTTCTAAGGTGTAAAAGTCCATTTTTACCCGTAAAACTGCAATTTTACGTGTAAAATTACATGTAAAATTGCCGTTTTTATGTGTTAAAGTCCATTTTTTACACGTAAAATTGCAGTTTTTATGTGTAAAAGCCCGTTTTTATGTGTAAAAGTCCGTTTTTATGTGTAAAAGTCCGTTTTTATGTGTAACAGTCCGTTTTTATGTGTAAAAGTCCGTTTTTATGTGTAAAAGTCCGTTTTTATGTGTAAAAGTCCGTTTTTATGTGTAAAACTGCAATTTGACGTGTAAAATTATACGTAAAATTGCAGTTTATATGTGTAAAAGTTCATTTTTACACGTAAAACTGCAATTTTACGTGTAAAATTATATGTAAAATTGCAGTTCTAAGGTGTAAAAGTCCAAATAGTTTGGAAAATGGTAGCAATTTCGAAACAATATACACGCTGCCAGTTTCGGCATTTCTGCATGCTTTCTTGAAGAACAGTGTTGTGCCGGTACACGGGCCTGCGCATAGACACTTAGATTGTTGATTCGGTTTAACAGTTTATAAATCCCACCCTATTGAACCTTTGCTGTTGATTTTCAATATTCGTTGCATTAGTTTCTGACATTGGAATGGAAATACTTTAGGTCTCATTCTCGGTCTATCTGTCGTTACTTCCATACATATCTTATGTAATTACATAACGTTATTAAGAAATTAAAAAAACTTTTTAGTTGATAATACAAAAATGAATTACTTGTTATACTGTAAATGCTCTGGTTGAATATCCACACTCCTTGTGCGAACGAGCCCAAAACATGATCGAAACGTCACCAAAGAACCCAAAACGTGAACAAAACGTCACCAAGAAGCTATTAACATGCAAATCCACAACATTTTGAATATTTTTTTCCAGATTCAACATTAAAATCGTTTTATTTCTCAATTATACACGTCATTTTTATTAAATCCTTTATTCTTTCCACTAATATCTGATGATTCCAATACGTTTCCTCACATCTTCCAGAATGGTCGCAAGGTCGTAACTCTCTTGCAAAGTGATCGCGGGGGACTCCAACAACCCTTTAAAAAAAAAAAAAAAAAAAAAAAAAACGCAAAATTTAAACAACCAACACAACACCAACTCAACCCCATCGTACCATTTTGCAAACATCTCCGCACTTCCTCAATCTCATAAACAAACCCGGCCGAATTTTCATAGTTAAACGTGTGCTCTACATCGGGCAATGGAAACTCAATGACGTTGCCATTAACTTCGATTTGCGTCGGGCAATGAAATGGCGGCAAAATCTAAAAACAAAAAAAAAAAAATTTATTCCAAAAAAAAAATTAAAATATTAAAAAAAAATCGCTTTTGTTACTTTTATGTACGATTTATCGCAACAGATGATGGCTGAATTCTCCATGAAACATTTCCAAGATATGGTGACATTGGCTGACCGGCCTTGACCGTAATCAAGCAGCATAACGACGTTATCGTCAGCACCTTTCAACTATCGCGTTAGTCACTTATCGATCGTTTTCATCATCAATTGCAGCCTACCTGTCGCGTTGAAGCTGCCACTGGCAACCAGGACTTTGGGTTTGGTGTTTTTAAAGACGAGGTTGCAGATCTGCAACACGTACACACCGATATCCAAAGTGAGGCTGAATTCTTTGCCTTCGCGGAGCGTGCGGTCCACCAGAAACGACTGCAGTCCGAAATGTGCGTGCACTTGGACCGCTTTGCCGGCTATGTTGTCGTTTAGTAGTTTCTGCACGTGTGAATAGGCTGGAAAGAATCGACTCCATATACCCTAGATGGAAAGAAATTTTCTTTTTTAGCTCAAAGTTTGGTCTTTTTTACCGATAAATCGACATTTAGAATCGTCAATCCAAAAATCGATGTTTTAGCCAAAAATTCAATGTTTTTAACCAAGAAATCGACGTTTTGTTGATATGTCAATTTTTGTGTAAAATGATAATTTTTTGCGTAAAATGACAATTTTTTGCGTAAAATGACAATTTTTTTGTGCAAAATGACAACTTTTTGTGTAAAATGACAATTTTTTGTGTAAAATGACAATTTTTTTGTGCAAAATGACAATTTTTTGGGTAAAATGACAATTTTTTGTGTAAAATGACCATTTTTGTGTCAAATGACAATTTTTTGTGTAAAATAACATTTTTTTGTTAAACAAATCGATATTTAGTCTAGATGGGTACATTTTGAATTTATAAACGTCGATTTTCGGTCAAAAATGTCCATTTTTTGTTTAAAATGTCAATTGTGTGAAAAATTGTCTTTTTTTGTGTAAATGGTCTATTTTTTGTATAAATGGTCTATTTTTTGTGTAAAATGACAATTTTTTGTATAAATGGTCTATTTTTTGTGTAAAATGACAATTTTTTGTTTAAAAATATCGATATTCAGTCTAGATGTGTACACTTTAAATCTAAAAACATCGATATTTAGTTTAAAAATGTTGATTTTTGATTTAAAAATATCAGTTACCCAATTTACATTTCACAATCATTTACCTCCATTAAGAATCTATTATTTGCTCTAGCGAGTTGAATCAACTCCTCAGTTTGTTTAACCGACGTACACATTGGTTTTTCACATAAAACATGTTTACCACACTCCAACATCATCTTCGCACACTCAAAATGTGAAAAATGATCCGTACAAATATACGCAACCTCTAAAAAAATACAATCCAAAAAAATTAAAAACCCAAACAACCATTTCCAAATTCCTTATCCTTACCCACATTACTGTCTTGACTCAACTCGCTGTACGAGCCATAAGCCTGACCTATCGAGTGCTCATCCGCAAATTTCAACGCCCGATCGACCGATCTCGAAGCGACCGCGACAATCTACGAAAAATTACATCAAAAACAATAGAATCCCAACCGATTAAATGCGAAACAAATCACTCGATACCTTATGCGAGACCGCGCTGAAAGATTGAATGCAGGCCGAGAAATCGGCGGCTATTTTGCCCACACCAACGATTCCCCACTGCGTAGCCATTACAAGCGCCTAGAGACTGACGGACTTCGTTTGTGTATTTTGGGGCTTTGAAACCATTCAATGATAAACTTGTTTAATACTCCTGATAAAACTTGACATATGGAATGAATCACAGATTTCTCTAATCATTTGTTGATAAAAAAAGGAGCAAACTATTTGTACCAGACTGAGCTTATCACGGTGTATAAGAAAAATGCAAGTAAAGGCACCAAAGTCACAGCCAAAAACAAATACAAAAGTGTGAAAACTCGTTGGGAGTTATCTTTCGCTTCGTTTGTATATCGACTGTTTTTCCTACCGGATGTGACGTTCGCCGCCACACGTGACGTTGTGCAGCACCGGGAACGTCGTTTCAGCAGGCGATTCATTGGTTGAAAATATTTTTTTGGGATTTTTTCAAATCTAATAATGTGAAATTTCCAACCGATGTTGACAGTTTGGGTTATCTAACCACACTCACCAAGTATCTATATATCTATATACAATTTTTAATTAACTTTTTATGACACGATGACATAACTATCTGCTGCATGATACATCGTTTTAATACACATTTTGAAACCGAAAATAAAAAGAAATAAACATTCAGATTGATTAGAGCAACTAATTAAATTAATTATATAACGCAAGACATATTTCCGCCACGTTTGTACGACATTTCCTCCCAAGTTATCGGATTCCGCACTTGTTCTTGCTCACGACATTTGACACAAGGCCGCACGTACAGCGTGTCCAACATGGTCAACTCGAACAAAGGCTGTTCGCTCTTCCTCTTCGTCCTGTCGTTGATATTCACATCCACAGTCTCCCACGTGATTGGATTGCGGCTGTGCTGGTCTAGCCGCTGCTCGATGCCCGGTCGCCGAATCGGTTTATCCGCATTAAACACGTACGACTTCCAATGGGGACTCGAGTACTGCATGTTGCGCATGCATTTCTTCCTCAGCAACACTTTGCTTTCTCTTCTCCGAACTTTATTTTCTTTAAGATGTTGATGTCTGGATATCGTTTCTCGTTGATATTTTGGCGTCGTCGTTTGCATTTGCAATGTTTTGCTGCTGTTATTGCTGTTGCTAGGAGGTGTTTGTTCTGGCTTGGTGGCTCCGACGTCTGGTGTCCCGTAGGGGCCGTTGTAGATGTACTTCATGTTCTGGGGGGGCAGGTTTGGGGGGGCAAAGTACTCGGCTTGTTTGTGTGATTTTTCTTGGTCAGTCACCTGCGCACTGTGACTGGATGAGCTTGGTTTAGTTGCTGTGCTGGTTTTCATTGTTTTACGGAGAAGTGAGTTCCAAACCACGAAGCTTGGAACACAGATTTGTTGAGATTTGGTGTCGTTTTTGGGCTGCATTTTCGCGGTTCAAGTGAAGTTTGCGATTTACTGGTAAATTTTTAGCCCGAATGTTACAATACTTGTGCAGGGAATGTGTTTATTGTTGGGTTTTTAGTTCCTGTGATCTCACACTAGGTGGAGTTGTGTGGAAAAAGTGTGTGTTCAAGACAGGAGAACTTCCAAAGCAGTATAACAAATCAGGGGATTGTTCTCGCTGATTCGTTAGGAAATTTCCCAATTCCCAACAGTGGAGCCTCGCATAACGAGCATAATTGGTTCCTGAGTGTTGCTCTTAATGCGAAACACTCGTTAAGCGAAACAGGGGGACTCCCCGAAAAGGGGGAGAATGTCACTCGCTATGCGAAAATAGCTCGTTAAGCGAGTTATTTTTTAAAACTTTTTATCGCTCGTTATGCGAAATGCTTGTTGTGCGAGGTGCTCGTTATGCGAGGTTCCACTGTATATCGAAAATGTTAGACCGCAAATCTAAATTTATAGCCATCAACTTATGTTTTTATTTCCTTTTAGCAATGAGAAAACTACAATTTATTGAAAACACTTTTAAAAGGGTTGTTCATCAACTCAATAGCACACTGAGCATTCTCTTCGCCCATCTCTAAGCGCATAATTTCATAAAAACAATTATTCCAAGACCTAAAAGGATAATGTGGAGCTAATTTTTTCCAACTGTTAAAGTACATTCTGATTGGTTTCGACCTGATGTCTGACACTAAATACTCGAAAAACTTAGTCGCCAGATGAGCATCTACCGAGCAACCTCTAAAAACAGTCTTGCAGTAATCTTCCACATAAGTTCCTGGAAAATACCAATATAGGATTATTTCTGCAAACAAAGACAATAACTGGCTACTCACTGGCTTTTCCTGGACCTAGACCAATCAGCTTGTCAATTCTTTTCAGAAATCTGAATCCTTCTCTTGACAAATCAAAACAAAAGTCTTGACCATCGACATCCACAGAAAAAAACACAATTGATTCAATTCTCTCTCTGTACATCAGTATATTGTTTCTTTTCAATATTTCTTTAGTGCCAGGCTGTGGACAGATTGATTGGAAAACAAAAATTACAACGGATATAAACAAATTCATTTTAAATAATTCCGTAGAGACAGGACCGCGCCGTGGGTAAAAAGTGCGCCTTTGTGCAAAGTTGTATTTCAGCACCCCATGGTTGGAAATACAGTGGAACCTCGCATAACGAGCACCTCGCACAACAAGCATTTCGCATAACGAGCGATAAAAAGTTTTAAAAAATAACTCGCTTAACGAGCTATTTTCGCATAGGGAGTGACATTTCGGGGAGTCCCCCTAGTAGGGAGACTTCCCTAATAGGGGGAGTCCCCCTGTTTCGCTTAACGAGTGTTTCGCATTAAGAGCAACACTCTGGAACCAATTATGCTCGTTATGCGAGGTTCCACTGTACCTTTGTTCAAAGTTGTATTTCAGCTCCCCACATTGCATAAAAGTGTACTATTGTCCTAAAATGGCGCCTTCATAATCAAGCACCTTTCAGCGGGCACAACCTGCACACCCGTACGGCACGGCCCTGCATTTACATGTCCACCTTCGCAAATTTGTTGCAAGACTTTGCTATTGGAAATGTCGCACCTATTTCTGCTTTTGAAATGTCCTGAAATAAATAAACCGTTGAATTTGTATTGATGAATTGTCACTGTTAGGTCAGCAGTAATCTTCTTGACATGCTACCTCTGTACATTAATTGAAATGACTAATTTACACTTACACCAAAAAACAAAGCTTTTGCCCATGAACTGTAGCTTTTCTGTACCTGTATGGAAAACAAAAATGTATATTTTGTCTCAGTTATTAGACAAACTTTTCACACCCTGGGATCAAGTTCAAACATTTGGATAGCCACATCTACAAGTTTCTGCAATTCAACCACAATATTGCACTGCACAATGGCCTAAAATTTAAAAAAAAAAAAAAAGTAAAGATGTAATTCCCCCCCTCCCCACCTTAATTTTAGACCTAGTACTTGCACATTCAGCGGCTTAGCAAACACAGCAGCAAAAACACCAATAACCATTAAATTCATTTCTACAGCAAGTAATAATATGAAGATTAGAAAATATAAATAATCCAGCAGAGAGATGACTAATATCAGTTAGATCAAATTTTTCAACACTGCAATAACTTAAAATCATTAAAACCAGTTACCATTGTCTCCATTAACCATTAAATCTAAAATATTTAACCCAACTAATAAAACTCACATATCATTGCTTTCCACTGACCATTAAAAATCATGCAACATAATATCTATTCTCTAATTGATTACATCAAAGGTGCCCATACGCAGCATGCGGTTGACACAGGCCCACGAAGAATGAACATAGCGACTACACATCTCAGGGGTTTCCAACTAAAAAGTATCCGAGGGCCACAATTTAATCCACAAGTCTAGCGGCGAGCCGCATCATAATCGGCAAGAAAAAGCATCGCGGGCCGCCTGTTGGATACCCGATATAAGTATCGAAAATCCCACTTCTTGTTACTCCAACTGACCAGTGGCGCCTATAGAGAAAACTGCAATTTTGGGGCAAAGTCCTTCATATTTCCACTTAATGCATTGTTTGTGTGTGTAAACAATCAAAAGAAATGAGCAAAACTACTTTGACACCTCCACAGCATTGATTTCAAACATTGCACAACATTTTACAAGAAAAACTAAATTTACATTTTTTTTCTATCCAAAAAATCAAACTCAAGAAGCCGCCATCGCATTGAAATTCTTTATCCACAAGTCTTTACCCACACCAGAACTCCAACTCCGACTTCTCTGATCACTAGCCACCCAGCGCCCATCGGTTTGCACGCACTTCTCCGCGAACGGCGCGTCATCGTCCGAGAAGCGAATGCGCGTCGTTGTAGTTATCACATCGTCAGCACTCGGCTCACGCCCGCCGACATTACCGCGGCGATTCGGCTCGTATTCGGCGAACGAGCAGCAATCCCTGGGCAAAAGCCGTTGCATCTTCTTGCGATCTTCCTCGCTGCCGCGCAAGGCGGCCATTACCGCGCGCAGCAAACTCTTCCGATCCAAAGCGAGGCACAAGTGGCACGCAGACTCAGTCTCGGTGAACGAGCAGCTGCGCAGTAGGATCTGGCGCAGCACGCGCAGCTCCTCCTGCTCTATGTCGTCCAAGTTGGTCCGCGAGTCGCACTGGCAATAGGCGTCGACGTAATCAGGCGCGGGCGATTCCCGGCAGCCAATCAGAATCGATTTCGGGACGGCGCAGCTCTTCACGTCAGAACTCGTCACACTCTCGTTGCTACTCACGTTCGTAGCGGCGGATTTTGAAACTTGCATCTGCTCTAGATCCCACTTGAGCGACACGTTGCGCCTGGATTTCGGCTCTTTCGGGAAGTTGCGCGTGGCCGAACTCGGGTTTCCGAACTCGCCGCATCGGCCCGACATTTCGTCCGACTTGAAACTCGTCTTGGAGCGGTTCTGCGACAGAATACTGGACAGAAAGCGCTTCATGCGCTCCTTCAACAGGAAGTTGCCGAGATTCCGTTTCGATTTCTCCGAATTGAACGAATCCGAATTGAGGAGTGCGAAAATGTTGGCCGACGACTGCGATTCGTTCAGCAGCGACATGGCCGTCTTCGTCAGATATTCGGACTGCGTGCACGAACGATGCGAGCGCGGCGCGAAAGCTCGCTCCATTGTTCCCTGCGCCGGCAGTGACGTCACATCTTTGCAGCGCGGCTTCACCACCAGGTCCGACGGGATTTCGTTCATCGTGCATGCGCAATCGGATCGGCATTTCTCGAATCCGCATACGTCATCGTCGAGGCTCGCAAATCCGCCCAATTTCAGGATCAGATCCTCGCCCGGCTTGAACACAACACGTTTGGCAATCGGCGGTAGAGAGCGCTTGCTGTCAGTGCGCAGTCGCAGATTCGGTTTCGACGAGACCGAAACCGGAGTCCAGTCCAAATGCCGTTCCAAAATGGTGATGTTGAGCGGTATGTCGAACAAACCGATCTCCTGCTCGCACTGCACCGAACTGTCCACCAGTTTCATTTTTCGGACGACGGACGGCATCATGGCTTGAGTTTCCCTGTCGATTTGCGGCGACGAGATGGTGGATAAGCGACGAGCAATCGTCTGCAAAATGTCGACATAGTTGCTAAAGCTCTCGCTAGGGTTGGCCGGCACCAATAGCGGCAGCGCTTCGATGAACAGGCCAATCTTAGGCATCGCTGGTTGTGACGTCATGCGCGTGAACGAGGCGATCAATTGGCTCAAATTCTCAGGCGTGAATTCCGGTCCAGCGACGTGTTGCTTGCCAAGTACAGACAGAAAGGTGCGCAGAAACTCGACGCTTTTTTTGCTGAGCGCACCATCTGAGGATTTCGCATTCGCAGCGGCAGCAGACGGGCGAGGTTTGCGTGCGCGGCGACCGGAGCGCCGATAGCGGTGGGGCTGACACTTGCCAGTACTTTGCGTTGTTGCTGATGCTGACGACGTATCCTTAAACCGGAAGTCAAGGAGACAGCGAGGACAGCGGCCTGCCAATTGGCCACTGGCTGGATTTGCGGAAATGTAGACATTGGATGCGTCAAATTTCTCGCCTCCGTCCATTTTCTCATCCTCGTCAGACTTGCGAACAACCGGCTTGCTTTTGCGGCTTCCATTTCGATTTTTGGCCGCCGACTCGACTCGATGTTCCCGGATGTGCGCGTGCAGCGGTGAACGAGCTATACTTCGCAATTGAACGATCAGAGTGGATAAAGAGTTCATAACCAATGAGGATAGCATTTAGGGATGGCTTTGACAGATCACAATTTGTCCTATTTTACACACAAAAAGCACACTTAATGACTCGCACAACGAGTGTGGTAGTGCGGCCGCGGCGAGTGGTAGCAGCACGTCGGGGTGGTAAATCGAGGACGGTACTTGAGCGGCGGGGTAGACGGAGGACTGCACTGGTAGCAAACCGGCGACGACGGAGGAGGACGGATCTGCTTGAAGGAGACGGCTCGTTTCGGAGACAGCGGCAGGAGTACCGTCCTGGCGAGAGACGGGCACAGGCCTTTCGTAGGCGAAGCGGGAGGTTTGGATTGGGTGATCGGGGCTGGGACGACGAGTGAAGCTGCAGCTGGAGAACAAGTTTTTCGACTTTGCTTGACTGGTTTCGGCTCACCAAATGTTTTCCATAAGATCATAGCCACCATAATAAATGTAACGAGCATTCTCCAACTTAGCCTTCTTTTTCTTTATCGACTACAATTCTATTTCCAGGATTCTTTTCAAATTTTGTTTCGCTTGTTTTTCCAGGTTTTTTTTTCTTCTTTTTTTTCGTTTTTCGATTTTTTTTTCTCTTCTTTTTATTGGACAATTGCAGTGTTGCCGGATTTGAATTCCTTGAAACGAACCAATGAAAACATCTTTTTGGCCTCCACTTTTTTTTTGATTTAAAGTTTAGGCTTAGAATTGGAAAGAGAAAACTCGTCGTCTAGTCATGCCAACGATATAAGCATAAGTGTATGGAACAATGCGTGTGATACGAGCGTGTAGATGTATTGTTTTAAAAAAGAATGCGTTGGGTACGGTGCAGCTGCTATCCGAAATTGGATCTCAGTTCTATTTTTTGCCACGCGAGCGCGCTTTTCTATTGGCTTTTTAATGGCGGCCGAGCCACGCTAAAGGAGAATCGAGATCCGCTTTTTTTTTGCGTTTTGATTTGAAATCGGATCAAAATGGGGAAAAAAACTAAAGTTGGAAAACAGCGGAAGGATAAATACTACCAATTAGCTAAGGAATCAGGTGAAAATCAATTTCCGATCGGCTGTAAATGGAATTTTTTGTTGAGACCACGTGGTATTTTCAGGGTTCAGATCCAGATCCGCATTCAAGCTCATCCAACTCAACCGAAAATATGAATTTCTACAGAAATCTCAAGTGCTTATTGACTTGTGCGCTGCGCCGGGAGGATGGCTGCAAGTGGCGACGCAACATATGCCAGTTGCGAGTGTTGTAATCGGTAAAATTCGTGTTGAAACACGAGTAAATGTTGGAATTGATTGATTTTTTTGGTTTTTTTTAGGTGTTGATTTAGTTCCAATTCGACCGATTCATAATGTGATCACGATACAGGATGATATCACTAAAAACACGTGTAAACAGGCTTTGAAAAAGCAGTTGCAAACGTGGAAAGCGGATGTGATTCTTCACGATGGTGCCCCGAATGTCGGGAAAAATTGGTTGCACGATGCGTTTCAGCAGGGTAATATAGAAAAAAGTTTAATAGTAATAATGATTTGTGAGTGAAATGCTTGTTAGACGAAAAAAGATGATTTTTTGTGCGTAAATTGTTTTTTTCTGTCCAGAAATTGTCTACGTGTGTAGAAAAATTAATTTTTTGCTGCAGAAATTGTCGATTTCAGTCCAAAAACTGATTTTTTGCTGCAGAAATTGTCTTTTTCTGTCCAAAAATTCACTTTTTGCTGCAGAAATTGTCGATTTCAGTCCAAAAACTGTTTTTTTGCTCCAGAAATTGTCTTTTTCTGTGCAAAAATTCACTTTTTGCTGCAGAAATTGTCTATTTCAGTCGAAAAAAAATTTTTGCTGCAGAAATTGTCTTTTTCTGTCCAAAAACTCATTATTGGCTGCAGAAATTGCCTTTTTCTGTCCAAAAACTCATTTTCTGCTGCAGAAATCGTCTTTTTCTGTCCAAAACTTTATTTTTTGCTGCAGAAATGGTCTATTTCAGTCTAAAAATTCACTTCTTAGGTGCAAATTTGAACATTTTATGCGTAAAAATTGCCTGAAATTGAATTTTTCACCTCTGGGATCAACACAATCTAACACTTTTCTAAATTCCTTTTACAGCGCAACTAACTCTCCAAGCACTGAAACTAGCAACGGAATTCCTAATGAAAGGCGGTTGGTTCATAACCAAAGTATTTCGCTCCAAAGATTACCACGCGCTTCTGTGGGTCTTCAGACAATTCTTCAAAAAGGTATTTACCAACAAAACCGACGAAAACATTTAAAACAATTTTAACATTTTTGAAATTTTAGGTCTACGCGACCAAACCGCAAGCGTCGCGAAACGAATCGGCCGAAATCTTCGTCGTGTGTCAAAGTTACATCGCGCCCGATAAAATCGATCCGAAGTTCCTCGACACGAAATACGTGTTCGAGGAGGTCGAGATCGACCCGAAATCCAAGTTGAACATCATGCAACAGGAGAAAAAGAAGAAGAAGAAGGCGGAAGGTTACGCCGATGGAGCTACGATGTTGTTTAAGGCGAATTCGGTGACGAATTTCGTGACGAGCGTCAATTATTTGGATTTGTTGAACGAGACGAGTGAGGTGCGATGGTTTTTTTGTTGTGTTTTGGTGGTTTGGTTTGAGTTTTTTGGTTTTTTTTGGTTTTTTTCAGTTGGTTTTTGATGATGAGAAGATGTTGAATCACGTGTTGACGACGAATGAGATTAAGGAGTGTTGTAAGGATATTAAGGTTTTGGGGAAAAGGGATTTGAGGTATGGAGAATTGTTTTTTTTTTTTGGTTTGGGGTTTTTTGGTTGATTTTGGTTTGGTTTTTTTTTCAGGGCGCTTTTGAGTTGGAGGAAGAAGTTGAGAGGGGAGTTCGTGGAAGAGGAAAAAGAGAAAACGTAAGTTTTTTGTTTTTTAAGGTTGGTTTTTGTGATTTGGAATTTTATGTGAAATTTCGATTGGATTTTTGTTTTTTTAAATGAAATTTCAATTAGATTTTTCATTTTCATTCTGTGTGAAATTTCCGTTAAATTTTTCGTTTTTTAAATGAAATTTCAGTTAAGTTTTTCATTTTGTATGGAATTTCAGACAACTTTTTCACTTTTTAAATGAAATTTCAGGCAAATTTTCCATTTTTTAAAGGAAATTTCCGTTAATTTTTTTATTTTGTATAATTTCCATTAAATTTTTCATTTTTTAAAGGAAATTTCCATTAAATTTTTCATTTTTTATGGAATTTCCGTGAAATTTTCCATTTTTTATGAAATTTTAATCAATTTTCCATTTCTTACGAAACCATAACGAAATTTGCATGAAATTTCCACATCCTCCACAAAACTTAAACCAAACTCTTAATTTCTAAATCGTCTTCAGGGACCCGAAAGCTGAAGTCACCCAGGAAGAACTCGAAGAAGACGAAGACACAAAAGTCCAACGCGAAATCGACGAACTAAAAATGGCGGAAGCACAAGAAACAAAAAGGTACCTCCAAAAAAAAAAAAAAACACCGCATACTTGTAGACCCATTTCTATTCACACCTATAGACATGGGGGGAATTACGTATGCAAAATCAATCCGACAAGCCCAATCTCTGAAATCACGTGACCCCATCACGTGATTCCATCCCACGGTTATCGGAACAACAAACAATCAAAAAAACTAAAAACCAATTTCCCCAAAACCTTTCAGAAAAAAGAAAAAAGTCCTCAAAGTCAAAAAACAACTCCACGACAAAATGAACCTCAAAATGGTCATCCCGGACGAGGAACCAATCAGATGCGAGGAAGAAGACTTATTCAAACTCACCCAAATGAAAAGCAGCCAACAACTCACCGAAGTCGAAAAGGGCGACTCGTCAATCATGGACCGCGAGATCGCGCAAAACGACGCTGAGGACCCCGAAGAAGAGAAACCCAAAAAGAAAGTTCGCTTCTACGAAAAAGGCGACAAACACTTGTCCGGCTTTTACTCGGACGACGAAAACGAGTCGTCGGACGACGACAGAGACAACTTGCACGACGACATCGTCATCGATAACGCGAGCGAGAGCGACGAAAACGACGAACAATCGAATCCTTTGGTCGTCGACTTGGAAACCGGAAGTCGCGCCTTGAAGCAGAAACGAAAAGTCGATTTTTGGTTCGGGAAAGAGGCGTTCGAGGGGCTCGAGAACGAGGACGACGAGGATGCGGAAGTGGAGAAAATGGCGAGTTATTTCGAGGAGAAACGAGCGGCGGTGAACGGGAACGAGGCGGAAAGCGAAATTGAAATGGAAAGCGAAAGTGAAAGTGAAGGCGAAAACGAGGCGGAAAACGAAACCGAAGGCGGAGCGGTTGGGGGGAACGACGGGGACGTCGGGGAGGTGAAGAAGAAGAAGAGGAAGAATTTGGATGTTGAAGGGTTGGCGTTGGGGTCGTTGTTGATTCAGTCGAAGAAGCGGAAGCGCGATTTGGTGGATAATGCGTGGAATCGGTATACGTTTGGGGCGGAGGATGCGCCCGATTGGTTTACGAGCGAGGAGGAGAAGTATAATAAGAAGCAGATACCGGTGACGAAGGTGCGAGATTTGTTTTGGTTTTTTGGTTTGGTTTGGGTTGATTTGTGTTTGGTTTTGGTTTTAGGAAATGATGGATGAGTTCCGGGAACGATTGAAGGAGATCAACGCGAGGCCAATCGCGAAAATTGCTGAAGCGAAGTCGAGGAAAAAGAGAAGGGTAATGAGGAGTTGGAATTTAGAGTCATAAAAATTGACATTTTAGACATAAAAATCGACTGTTTTAGACCAAAAATACATTTTAGACCAATGTTAACGTCGCAAAGACGATTATTGGGGGTAAAAACAGAAAGTTTTGGTCTAAAATGCCGATTTTTGGGCTAAAATCAGTACGTTTTGGTCTGAAATGCCGATTTTGGGGCTAAAATCAGTACGTTTTGGTCTGAAATGCCGATTTTTGGGCTAAAAACAGCAAGTTTTGGTCTAAAATGTTGATTTTTGGGCTAAAAACAGCAAATTTTGGTCTAAAATGTTGATTTTTAGGCTAAAATTAGCAAGTTTTGGTCTAAAATGTCGATTTTTAGGCTAAAATCAGCAAGTTTTGGTCTAAAATTGTCGATTTTTCGTAGTCTCGACGACGAACTTGTGTCATTGGAATTTAGTTGTTTTTAATTTTATTTTTAAAATTATTTTTTCGGGGTTTTAGATCGCGAAGAAAATGGAAAAAGCGAGGAAACGTGCGGAAACGATCACAGATGCGATAGACATGACTGATAGGGAGAAAGTGCAACAGATTAAGACGTAGGAGTCGTGTAGAGTTGTTTGTTTGCTTTATTTCTAATGTTTTTTTAAAATGTTTTTAGGATTTACAAAAAGGCGAGTGCGACTGTTAATAAGAAGAAGGAAGTGACGTATGTTGTGTCTAGGAAGGCATTTGCAGCGAAAAAAGCGAGTAGGCCGGCTGGGGTTAAAGGACCGTATAAAGTTGTTGATCCGAGGATGAAGAAGGATAATAGGATGAATAAACAGCGGGAGAAAAAGGCCGCGAAGAGCAATAGGAAAGGGAAGCGATTTGGGGGAAAGAAGAAGAAAACGCGATGAGTGTTTGTAATTATTTTGTAAAATAAAACTTTTTTTTTGTAAAAATTTCAAAAATGAGTGTTGTGTTTATTCAAGGTGTATTTTTTAGTCAAATATTTGCACTGTACTGTGCTGATTTGGCTCTTTTTGAGGCAAAGATGTCAAATTTCCGTTGTTGGATTTGCCGCCATTGGTGTTGGGTTACAAACACTCATTATAGATGGCGCTACAGTGAAAGATAACGGCAACGGACGAAATGTGCCGATATGTTTCTCCCAGAAAGGAGAGGATAATATTTTTAAAAACAATTTGCATCGTTTTGTCATTTCTTTTGGCCCCACCACAATGGAAATGTATAAAGATGTAAATCGTACTTACTCGCTCTTCTGCCTCAGCACTGGCGCCATCTCGGGCTACTCGTTATCATGTCGTTATGATCTCGTGGGCTGTAAAGAAATTTCATTGGTTGTTGCAATTCGTTGCTTATAGCAACCTAACTTGTGACCAATACCTACCGTTTGGTAATTTAGGATCTTCTTTTATACAATATACGAAAATTTCGATTGGTTTAACACTTCAACTAAATTCATTTAAAAATTATCCCAATTTTCCATAGCCCGATTTACCACTAGGCTAAAGAAACTGCACACAAAATCATGTAAAATCAGATTTAAAATGCGTAAAGTCTGTTTCAGAAGTGTAGCTCTCCTCCTATTGGCTGGTGTCATACAGAGCTCTCCCATTAGCTGGCGACCAAACATCACAACAGTACTATATAAAGACTAGTGTTTTAGTAAACAATCGATCAGTAATAATTTTTTCCAAGTTTTAAAAACGGTTTAAAACGTGTGAAAATGCGTTTAGAATGGGTAAAACCGTCTAAGAAACGAAACAATATTGAATTATCAATAGGTGCATTCAACGTTTCTGTTTTCACCGTTTTTGGTGTTTCTATAATATAAACAGAGTGGGACACCCAAACCAGCCATAAACACTTCTTGTGAATTTCTTCGAATATAAGCCGCAGCTTGTAATCAAGGGCAACTTGTATTACAAATAGCGATTGCTTGCTGCAACTTATAATCGAGGGCGATTTGTAATAGAAGGCGACTTCTAATTGAAGAAATACGGTAGTTGAAAGAACCATGGGGGTAACAACCAGAAGACAGGCAGCAGCAACTCTCGGATTACCCATTAGGCCAGGTAGGCACCGGCCCACGGGCCCCACGCCTTTTAGGAGCCCCGCGACAAGGGATCAAAATAATATTGAATTTGATTTTGAAAGAGAACTTTGCCGGTAAAGGGGCCCACCGAGGATGAAAATTACGTTGATGATTTCCTACGGTCCGCAAATGATGTTATAAATATCCAAATGGCCCTTCGCAGAGATAGCATTTCATAATTGTTCGCCAAACTAACCGCTTTTCTATCCAAACCTCCAAAACCAAAAAACCTTTAGAAAAATCCTGCAACATGTCGAAACGCGAGGAAAAATTAATAACGTGGCCAGAGCAGAGCGAAAAACGATCGATACCAACTCCTATACCTCCAGTTATGAGCGAGCAACAGCTTGCCCAGTGCCGACTCAGATCGATCACGTGCACCATGTGCTCGCCGCCTCATTGGCCGAGCCCCGGTGGCAGCGCCATCCACGCGCCGCCTCGAAAACTTGCAGTTTGAAGCGCGTGATTTATTCGCTTAATAAACTACTCCTCATTAGCATTGACGAGCTTTTAATTCGCGCCCGAACCGCCCGACTCACACCCGCACTCCCAACCGCGGCGGGCGGACGATGACGAGCATCATCCCGTCGAACGGCGTGAATCGCGCCGCGGCCGCTTTCCACTCGTCCTACGCGCAGTGCGGCTCTTCCATGCTCGAGTTCACCAGCACCGACTTCGGCTACGAGCTGAGCGTGGCCAACTACGCGGGCCGCGCCGCAAACTTGGTCGCGTGTTACCCGGATGCGAACGAAAACTTCAACCTGGCCGCCTGGGAACCGCCGAACGTGTACCAGTACCAGCCTGCGATTAGCGGCGAGTTGGGCGGACTGTTTGGAGCCGGTGCGGCCAGACCGAACCACCTCATGCAGCAGCGGTTCGCGCACAACGGAAAAGGCGCCAACGGGAGCGCCGTTGCGAGCAAGTCGAAGCCGCGGCGACGGATCGCGTCGATTGCGCAGCGCCGTGCGGCGAACATTCGCGAGCGGCGGCGCATGTTCAATTTGAACGAAGCTTTCGACGTGTTGAGGAAAAAGGTGCCGACTTTTGCCTACGAGAAGCGGCTGTCGCGGATCGAGACTTTGCGGCTCGCCATCACGTATATCGCATTCATGACGGATGTGTTGCAGGGCAAGTGTGCACGGAATGACTCGCTGTTTGCCAATGACGGCGGCGGCCATCGCCATCAGTCGATTCATGCGCAACAGTGGGCTGGACATGCGAGTGTTGGCCATGGTCAGCATGGATCCCCATAAGTTTGGTTTCTGGTGTCTTTTAGTTTGTGTAGTGTGTATATATGCAAATTTAGGTGTAAATCAACGTGTTTGTGTAGATCGGTCGTGATTTTGTGTATATTTTGTGCAATTTTAAGTGTTTACGTTGGTTTTGGCCTAAAAATCGGCTTTTTATGGGCCAATAATCGTCATTATGACGTCACATTGGCCCGCAACCAAAACTTGATACACTCAAGCCTCGCTTTATGGCCTAGATAGGTTCCGGAAAAGTTGGCTGTAAAGCGAAATGCTGTATGACGAATCAGGGGCAATTCCATAAACGGTAACAACAACCTTTAAGCTAGTCGGTGAATTCGGGGCGCCCTGTGTGCTTGCACCGCTTGATCTTGTCAAGAGTTTTAGGGTGGTCATTCCTCCCGGACAGTGGTGGATCATGCATTTGGAGACCCCGAAGCCCCACCTCATTTTGAGGACATCGAAATGTACTGAAGCAAATTACACTCAACCCTCGCTATACGGCCGGGATACGTTCCTGGAAAGTCGGCCGCAAAGCGAAATGCCGTATAACAAATCAGGGGGAGGGAATTTCCCGACTTTTTGGCCGTATACCGAAAATGTTAGGCTGCAAATCGAAATGTAGCCATAATGGCACAAGGCCGTTATGGCGAAACGCCGTATAAAGAGCGGCTGTATATAACGAGAGTTGAGTGTATGGAAAATATCATTTCTGGTTCGTGAAATTATTGCGCTTAGCTGCAAGTGTGTTTTAATCTTTTTGTTTGTAATTTGCTCGTGTGCTGTTATATTTTGTAAATAAAAGTGTTTCGGTCGGAAATAAATGATCTTTTCCAACGTTTTAGTTGATACTTGTGTTCCGATATCGCAACTCGCAAGTCTGAAAATGTTGTTTTCTCTGCACGCCATCTAATGTTAGTTCGCGCAACTCACACTACACGGCGCCGATCATCCGAGCAAAGTCATCTATTTTGTCTCGAAAAATCGAAATAAACGCACAATAATCGAAAAACGTGCACAACTAAATGATAATCTAGTCATTTTAAATGAAAACTTGATAAAAAATACAAAAATCAGTTAAGGCGCAAATCGTCGCTCGTCGATGCCGCACCAACCACGTCGCGCCCGGCTAAGCCTACGCTCAATTCCCGTACGAAACCCGCGGCAAGTTTTTACATATTTTGCCGCTTTTTTCGGACAGTTTCAATTTCAAAACCAAAACAGACCGACAAGTGCACGTTGTAGGGGCGTTGGGCGAAAAACAGCGTCAATAAGCCGCCCCTGACACGTGCATGACGTCCGACCGGAGATTGAGCTCGCGTGAGGCACAATGGCGGCGTTGGCCGTTCCAGCTGCGCGCAACAATAAGGACAGCTACTTTCTCACAGGGGAGGTACGGCCATTAGAATGTTGTCATTCGCTTGTTAAGCGGATTGCGCATGCGCTTTTCACGCTGACTCGCATGCGTGGCTCCGGATAATACCCTAGCGAGTTAATTCTTAACCTGATTTTCTTTACTGTTCAATGGGTGTAGAAAATACGTGCTCATAGGAGAATTTAAAAAAATTGAGTTTTTACTTAAAGTTAATGAGAAAATTTTAGAATAATTAATGTTTGCTTGGAATTAATTGGAGGATTTTTAAAAAAATTGAATTTTTACTTCAAATCAATAAAAAAAAGTCGAAACAAAAATTGAATTTTTACTCAAATTAATGAAAAAATTCAAAGAAATTGAATTTTTACCTCAAATTAATCAAAAAAGTCGAAACAAAAATTGAATTTTTACTCAAATTAATGAAAAAATTCAAAGAAATTGAATTTTTACCTCAAAT
>JAQIXU010000986.1:0-22045 GCA_034701245.1 Strigamia transsilvanica | reverse complement strand
AAAATGGTCCATTTTTGTGAATTTCACGATATAAGAGCCTGTTTATCGCGAAAATGGTCCATTTTTGTGAATTTCACTGTATAAGTGCTTCATACACCTCTCTTTTTTATATACCGGTACGTAAAAAGGATATGGGATTTCAAAAAATATAATTACTACCGTTATAAACGATCGCTTATTTTGGCAGCACCCCGCGTGATGGCGCATACGCCGCAATCGCGTATGTAACGCCTATTTAAGCGCACATTGACTATACGTAACATTTGCACACAATATATAAGTATACGATTTTTTAAACTAATAAACATTCTTTATTTAGTTTTTCATTACTTTTTCTTAACAAGAACCAAGATTTTCGAAAAGAAACAAACAAACAAACAAATCCACGATGGCAAACAGCGGAAGTGGATGCAGGTCAAAATAGAAAAACTAGGCAACGAAAATTTCGATACTTGGAAAATCCACATGGAAGCATCGCTGGAAATGTCGGAACTATTAGAATACGCAAATGGGCAATCGAAAAAGCCCGACGTAAAGGTAAATGACACCAAATCATTGCAAAGCGCAGAAGCATGGAACAAGAAGGATCGCAAAGCGATATCCATGTTGGTACTATCGATAAAAAAATCCGAATTGCGAATCACCAAAGTATGCAAGACTGCAGCGGAATTGTGGATGAAACTCCACGCTACTTACCAATCAAAAGGTCAGAGAAGAGCTAGGTATATGAAGAGGGTTCGCCTGTACAGAATGGAAGAGGACGAAAACATGCAAGATCACCTACAAACATTTCTTGATGCGGTCGACAAACATATCCGAAATGCAATAACTACCGAAATACAAGAAACGGAAGCGAAAGATCGGAAGAAAAATCGAAATTCAAGTTCAAATGTCACAATTGCGGGAAAACCGGACACAAGAAAGCTGATTGTTGGCCGAAAGTGAAAAAGGAAAATGCGTGACATGCAGGGAACCCAAACCACGAAGCCTCTCACTGCTGAATTAACAAAATGGCATTTTCAGTTGGATAATGGAACGTTGCGTACAAGTATTTACAGTGCGTCCAAAAAGTTTATAGTATTATTTTTTCTGAAATTGTAATAGATTAATTTACTGCTGTGTTCTAGGAATTTTGTTTTGGAATGAACTCGCTCATACCATTTAATACTGTTATTTATAATAAATAAAATCTTATCCAAAAAAGTTAATAAAGTTTCTTTTAATACTTTGTTATGCCATCTTTTTGTTACAATACAGCCTTTATTCTCTTAGGCATATTGCATATAGGTGTTCTGCATTCATCATTTGAAATGTTACACCATACAGTTTTAATTGCATCAGAAAGGGGTCCACCCTAAAAAAGAGGGAAATGGCCCTTTTCCAAGTAAAGGGCAACAACGTCACTACCAAAATAAAATTGGTGGCAAATGCCATTTGCCACCAATTTTTACTCATGTGTAGACATGAGTAAACAGCAAAATAGTATAATGTAGACTTTAATAGGCTAGTAATGTGCATGGAATGAATTCACGTACAAACATGTGTAGCTTTTTATAAAGCTACACAAAATGTTTTTCCCTACCCAGTCTTTGTGTGCTTCATCATGTTCATAACTTCCTAAAATCATTTTTAAATAAAACATGTATCAATTCCCATTCTCACCTACACAAAGACCAAAGCTACAATGAAGCAGTGTCCTTGAAAGTGAAACAACCAAAATGCAAGAAAATCTACACATTAATCAAATATAAATGATGTTAACCTCATAATCCATAAGGATTTTGATCCTAGTGGTTTAACATGTGTCAACTTATGGCCGAATTAATGGTAGCCTATTGACCAAAACAACTTCAAGGACAACCAATTGTTTTTTGTTTCTTTCCGTCTTCGTGTAAATGAGAAAAGGAATTGAGATATGTTTCATGGACAAATTATTTTAGGAAGTTGTAAAAAGAACAAATGAAATTGATAAGAGTGGGTTGGAAAACATATTCAACCACGTAACAACCCATTTACTTTTTACCTATATAAGGGTAGGTTGTGCACAAATGTGCATCCACCGCTCTCCAGTGTTCACTTGGTAAGTCTAAATTTTGTTTACAGTTGGTGCATTGATTGAATGGTTGTTGCAAACCCCAAACTTGCATGCAAGTAGAATACTTGTGTGGGGATTTAGGCCTTGCAAGCCGCAATCTGTGGCACGACAACCCAGTGGGAAGCGGATGGCAGATGTTCGTGCCCTAGAACCAGTACCTTAGTCATCCAAGTACTGACTAAGCCCAACGCTGCTTAAGTTCTGCATTCTTATTGAAACAAGTAACCGGCATGTCGAGCCATTCCTAGTCGGTTCTGCCATAGTTGTAATATTCCGTTGAATTTGCATTGCAAGGTCTACGTTTCGTATTGAAAGTTTCCCATTTCATTTACTTCTGGTAAAAGAATTTTAGTTCAATGACAAATATCAATTTCAGATTTATAATCAATTCCATATAAAATCAACATGAAGGTTGCTGTTTCAGTACTTGGTAAGTTTGAAGTTGTCCTCTATTGCCTTTACTATTTCCAAGTGCAAAACACCACTATTGTATCTTTTTTTGCAGTTTTCTTGGTGTTGGCTGTTTGGTCTGCCGAAGCTGAGGATTGTAATCCAACTGCCCTGTTGCCATTTCTAACAGAATTTGCAACTTGCGCTGTGCAAAATGTCAAGGCAGTTTGCAAGTAATGTGGTGTTTGTGTAGCCACATTTATTTTCTTATGGTTTTGATTTTTCTTTTTCGTTTTTGGAAACCAGTATTGGTAACAGTGTGCAACCACCATGTGTGTCAAATAACGCTTGGGCTGCTTACAAAAATTGTCCAGTTTTAAAAGACCAGGTCGACATACTTCGGGGAACTCTAACCTGCTAAAATGTGTCCAAATGGATCCTTAAAATCCTTTTTTCTGTAACCATTAGTTCACGACAACTTGAAAACACAGGCAGCCCCACCATTTTCCTATATATTTGCATGTTATTTGTATTTCTAAGTTTTCTTGCCATAATATTTTTTTTTTTTGCAATTTAAGGTTGCCAAAATGTCTATTTTTTTGCACTGTGACGTCACTACAACAAATTCTACCATATAGAATAAAAAATTTAAAACACTGATTTAAAATGTCTCATTTGTTCAAATCTTTTATACACTCACCCATAAGTCACCAAAGTGAATTTGCTCCGATTCCTATCTTCTCGAAGTGGTGGTCCACGGACTGGTGCTGGACCACGAGCACTGCTTTAGATTATAATTACATCACTTGGGGTCCATTTCCAGCGAAGCCACAATTGTAACAGCTGAAATCAATAATTTGTAAATGTTTGCTTATGGAAATAAAAAATTTGTTTATCTTATGTAAATTGGTTTTGGAAAAGTAATTATTTTTTTTTAGTGTTCTGGAGAGAGACTGCGCACATTCGTGTACAGTTGCGCGGTCGAAAGGATTGAAGTTCAGTTGTGTCCAATATGAATCTCAAATGTTGGTTTGTGGTTTCGTTTCATCTTGCAGATTTGATCATCTCAGTTGATTCAGTGCATTCTCCGTACACCAGGTTTGGAAACTGAAAACAAAATATTTTTTTTATTTGAATTAAATTTTGGTATAAAAATTCAATCAAGATTTTTAGATGAGAAAATGATGGAGGAGTTGTTGCCAGGGAACTATTCCAAAGATGTACCACCGAATTATGCCATTGGAAAAAGATGTAAGATAATTTGAATTTGTGTTGTTCCGCTTTGCAAGCCGCGCTGCATTGGGTGCATCGCCGTGCTTCTGTACTATAGTTCAGTGATTCTCAAACTTTATTCGCCGCGGCACCCTTGTTACCATAGAATTTACACAGAAGTGCATTAAGGAACTGTGCTATGCCATTTTCTTGATTATTGCCGCGGCATCCAGTTTGAGAACCGCTGCTGTAGTTACTCAGAATATCCAAATTTTTGAAAAAATCTGTCAAAATTAAAAAAATAAAATAAAATAAATTTTAAAAATTTAAAAAAAAAATAAAACAAACAAATAAATTTTCCAAAAATAAAATAAACCTTCAAAATTTCAAAAATTTATTTTATGAATTTTCAAAAACAATGGAAATATTTATGCATTTATTACACCGGCATAAAAATTGCTTTATTTTCATTTTGTGCACCAGCTCCTTACTCGTTATTTTCTCAACCCATTATGATACGATCTCTAAATGTGCGTGAAATGGTACGTGTGGATACCCAATTAAATATTGATTGTCATATGCTGAAACGTGTTTTCATTGCAACAGGAATTCGTAGTAGATACTCGAATATATTTATCCTGGAGAGATAACAGGTTTGCTTTCAAACGGAATGGATTGTTTACAATTTCTGCTGAAATTGCAAAGAAAATTTGGAGACCGTTGATTGAATTATCCAAGTGTAAGAGTTGTACAGAAGAGTTTTTGTTGGACCCCACCAAAGATAAATTTATACTCAATGCAGAAGATAAAACTGTGTCAGTTAACAAAAGGTATATAATTGGGTCTAAAATTGACCTATATAAAGATTTCTAAATTTTATTTCTTTCAGATTTGTGCATAAAATAATCTGTGTTTATCGTTTCACTCGATTCCCATTTGATGTACAGCAATGCACATCCGGGTTTCTATTGTGTAAAACGATTATTGTCCATTCATTTTGAACTCGTTTTAATGTTTTTATTTCTATTTTAGCAACAGACTTTGATTCCCATGTTGATAGTATTGACGATGAAGTAAAAAACTACTCCAAAATGTCCATCAGCGACATTGTAATACCTCCAGAATACAATCTTGTAAAAATTGAAGTTCAAACTCGTAAGTTTGTAGAAATATTTTAGCGTTTCAACAACGTCGAAACATCGACAGAAAGCGAGGCCCGGCGAAGTCAAAACATCGACAGAAAGCAAGGCCCGGCCCGGTAGCCGCCGAATACCGGCGAAGTCGAACGACCAACGAAAAACGAGGCCCGATAACGACCGAGGTCAAATTGTCTACGAGAAACGAGGCCCGAGTCTGGCCGAGGCCTCGCGAAGTCGAATTCTCTACGAAAAACGAGGCCCGAGTACAGCCGAGGCCTCGCGAAGTCGAATTCTCGAGAAAAACGAGGCCCGAGAACTGCCGAGAGATAACCCAGCCCCAGCGAATTCGAATTGTTTATAAATTATATCTATATATTTACGATACATTTTCAATTTAACAGATCCAGACTTTTACTACACTTATCACTTTAAACGCATTTACACATCGTACATACTTCTCACCTATGTTCCGTGCGCTCTCGTCGTCATATTATCTTGGATCACTTTCTATCTGTCTTTCGATCTAGCGCCTGCTAGACTCGCTCTAGGTTTAACATCGACATTAACATTGTGTACCATATTAATAACGGCACAAAAGGACTTACCGGCTGTTGGTGAGGTACGGTACAATTTTAAACTGTAAATAACAACAAAATGAACTATTTACATTTGGTTTAATTCAAGATCAAAGCACTGGATATTTATGTGATCACTTCACTGTCTCTTGTTTTCGCCTCCATTTGTGAGTTTGTGTTGGCGTTCAGGTTGCATCTTTGGGAGAAGCAGAAAGAGACTGCAGAAAAGGAGTCGCCAAAAATATTTGAAAAAACAGTAAGGGAATTTGAATTTCGTGATAAATTTAGATATTTGCTTATTTCTTTCAGGCGTGTGATGTGACAAGTGAAACTAAATTCGTCATCGACCCGAAATCGAAACCTAACTTTGGATTGACTTCAAAGACGTTGGATAATGCTTCTAAAATCATGTTTCCGGTTGTTTTTATTTTGTTTAACACGGTCTATTGCTTCTACTACATAAACTGAATCATTAATTCGTGCTGCTATGGCAACCGCACGTTTAAAATATTTTTTTTCATTTCAATTTTTGAAATTAACTTTTAATTACTTTGCTGAATATCAATATTTCACTGTGTAAACAACCAAAGTTTACTTATTGCACATGGAAAAATAAAATAAATAAAAAGTTAAATTATTTTATGGCGTGTTAAGTCCCATTATTGAATCAATAAGATTTCTTGGAGTGTTTTTTAATGCGGAAATTATTTTATTATTTCAGTTATCGAATTTTTTGTGCTCGTTTCGGGTTAATTTCTCTTCATAAAACTCGCGTCGAGCTTCACCGAGCAAAATATTGTGAATTTGCTTGCTTACAGGGAACTTATCCACATTTATTGGAGGATATGGATTACCTAGACAAAAAAAAAATGATTTTTTGGACTTATTATTTACTTTTTTGTCACATTTTTCTTACCCTTCAATTCGAGAATTATTTTGGTGCGTTCACCAAATTCCTTATTGTCGTCTCGCCATGAACGAAAGGTGGGAGCCGTATGTACTTTAGTGAAACTAACGTCCTTAAAAGACTCATAACGAGGTGATAATACTTTGAATAACTTGTGAATCAATTGTTTTTCCTAAAAAAAAATTCAAAAAATTAATAAAATTTACAAATAAAATTCAAAAAAATTCACTTCGAGCCAAAAATCAGCATATTCCATGGTCTTTTTGTGCGTGTCTCCATGCCTGATAGCTTCTGAAATTAACTAACAGTAAATAATTAATGAAAATATTATTAGTTTTGTGATATAAATGCGTACACGTTCTGCATATCCTCTGGCCTCAAGTGCAAAACGAGTGTCGAGTTCGATTCTTTCGTGTTTAACTAACGCACTAACGACGGATCGCATTTTTTTCAGACGACCCAAAGTCCCCTCAAAATTTCGTATAGGTCTGGGTTCATGTTTAACCTTATAATTTAATTTGGAAACCAATTGATTAACTTGAGGAAAACTAGGTACAATACGATGCTGCGCCATTTTGTAGTCGAGCTCCGGCGCTTGCTGATACACGCTGCACGGCTCCCAGTGCTAAATTTCCAGTGAGAAATAATCCATCAAATGAAAGGGACACATAATCGGCTAAATACATTTTTTTCTTTTTGCATTTTTTTTTTAAATAGTAAAATTACCAAAACATTCGATTCTAATCAAAATACAACATTTCTGTATATTAAAATTTGCCGAGTGCATTAGACATGCCTGGATGTAACACAGGGAGCCCCGCAGGTTGCAGACTATGGCCGCTTACTGAGGTTTGTTTCCTTGATTCGCAAAATTCATCAAATTATATCGATTTCATTTATTACAGGATCGATATTTCGCGATTATTTGAAAGATAAAGTATTTTTTCCAACACCGATCGCTTCTCATTCCCATTTATTGAAAATGAGCACGAAAATGCTCATCAGCAACGCCATGCGGACGAAGCTCCACTCCCGAATTTTCGCCTCGACAAACCCAATCAGGACACAACTAAACAACCTGAGCTCGAAAACCGATCGCGAACTGACAGAAACACCCGAATATCCACCGATTTCGGTCCCATGCGCACCCGAAGTGCGAAAAATAAACGCATGGTGCAAAAAAATCCGCGAATTACCAACGATTGAAGAAAAAATGCTCGAAATGACGAAAAATCCGACGCACATCCGAAATGCGGACGAACTGCGCTACGCCGACTGTCGAGTGCGACCCAAGCCGCCCATAGAAGAACCCATCGCCGGCTACAAGGTGTCGGCGATCCCGTTGAATTACGCCACGCTCCCCGCCGCACAGTACCTGACGAGAACCAAATTGATAAATGCACTTCCGGTTGAATATTACAGTGAGGATGGCAAAATTGTCGAATTAAATTGATTTTAACGTGTCGTTCTTTGCTTTTATTCAGATGAAAAGTCGTTGAATGTCGATGAATTTTACCAGACTGTAAAATCGATGCTGGAGGAAGTGTTGGTTTTGAACCACGAGGTGAAATTTAATTGCTTTATTTGGTTTGGGCTTCTCTTTCTACGAATCCAACTGGCAGTTGACAAAATGCCAATGATTACGGCCAGATCAGGCACTACAATCGACATTTTTAGACCAAAAAATGTCGTTTCTGTTTCATCGACAATTAATTCGCCTGTAAAAGTCGATTTTGGGGCTGAAAACTTTGAATTTTGGGGCAAAAACGTTGATTTTCGTATACAATGTCGATTTTCAGTTTGAAATGTCGATTTCTTTGGTCAAAAATATCAATTTTTGGGATAAAAACTTTTATTTTTGTGTACAACGTCGATTTTCAGTCTAAAATGTAGATTTTTTGGGTCAAAAAGATTAAATTTTGGGCTCAAAGCACCGAATTTTGGGATAAAAACGTTGATTTTTGGTATAAAACATCAATTTTCATTCTAAAATGTCGATTTTTGGGTCGAAAAGATCAAGTTCTGAGCTAAAGGCACCAAATCTTGGGGTCAAAACATTGATTTTTGGTCTAAAATGTCGATTGTTTTGGTCAAAGATCAATTTTTGGGCTAAAACCGTTGATTTTTCATAACGTTGCAACGACGAAATCGAATTTCCCGGTATTCGGGAAAAAATAAAAATAAAATAATCATTAACACATGGAGAAAAAAAAAATGCATGAAATTACTTCTACCGCGAGAGTCTCACGCATCTTTTCATTTTTTCCAGGTGCCCGTGGTTCCCTGGTGGGCTAAAGGCGTGTCGAAAAAAGAGGAGGAGCGAATTCGCTCGAGTAGAATCATCGACGGGATTTTTTCGATTTTATGCGATCATTTGAGCGGAGGGTTTCCGCATTTGCGAGACTGTCACGTGGATAGAGGGGCTCGGGTGGAGTCGTTTTGGCGGTTCGGTGGGTTTCCGCCGACCGAGAAACTTAAGGAGGAGAGGAAAGAGAAATTGAAGGAGAAGAATAAATTTGAGGTGAAGAAGTTGCCGTACATAGAGTGAGTGAGTCGGGGGTTTGGGTGTTGTTTGTTTGGTTGATTTTTGGTGGATTTGTGTAGGTGTTATCAGCCAGCGGATGAGAGTGACGTGGATGCGAGTGTCGAGGAGAGTTTGTTCTATAGGGGAAACGGTTGCGTGCAGTTGAGGACGGGCAGCCAGTTGCCGGCTGTAAGGGATTTGGATTGCGGGTTTTTGGAAGGGGGAATTGTTTGAGTGAGTTTTTTTTTTTTTTAAATTTAGGTTGTGGCTGTTGATAATGTGGTGTGCAATCCCGCGGATGTTCCGGTTTATCGCTATGTGCCAAAGGTGTGCGAATTGCAGCCTGAAACACAATGGCCAGTGGTTTTGCCTGGTAAGATTTCAATGGGTTTTGACAGGTTTTTTTTAGGAATTTCGACAAAATTGATAAATTTTCTATAAATTTTGAGCAATTTTGACGGGTTTTGATAATTTTAGACAACTTACTCATGATTTTTGATGAGTTTTTGATAATTTTTTACAAAAATTGGGGAAATTTTGATAAATTTTGACCAATTTGCAAATTTTGACCAATTTGCAAATTTTGACCAATTTGCAAATTTTGACCAATTTGCAAATTTTGACCAATTTGCAAATTTTTATCAATTTGGACCAATTTGACAAATTTTGATCAATTTGGCAAATTTTGATCAATTTGGCAAATTTTGATCAATTTGGCAAATTTTGATCAATTTGGAAAATTTTGTTCAATTTGACGAATTTTGATCAATTTCGAGAAATTTTGACAAATTTTGATACTTAGACTAATTTTTGATCAATTTCGACGAAATTTTGTGAATTTCAACGAAAATTGCAAATTTTTTGATAAATTCCAATGAAAATTGCCCATTTTTTGAAAAATTCCAACGAAAATTGCCATTTTTTGATAAATCCCAACGAAAATTGCCAATTTTTTGATAAATCCCAACAAAAATTGCCAATTTTTTAATAAACCCCAACGAAAATCGACCATCTCTCTACAAATCCCAACAATAACCAACACAGGTGTTTGGCCCGGTAATCCATTCGAATTCGGCCACACAACCTTCCACACAATCGAGGACCTCCACGACCGCCGCGACAACCTACTCGGCAACCACGGCGAAGACAACGCACTAAAACAACACGGAATCATCTCATCATTCGGATGGCTCATGGGCATCGCTTCCCTGCAAGGTAACCAAACCAAATCCCACTCACCCAAAACCACTCACCTAATCAAACCAACCCTAGGTTTCGGACCCTACAACGAACTGGAGACGCCGCTGGTCTGCCAAACAGTCCTAACCAACGGTCAACGATGGTCATTCTACCTTTACCAAATGAACACGTGTAACCTCCTCTCACCTGCCGACAACACGCGCTGCAACGTGTGCTGGGCGTCCGAGGACACGAAACTCTACGACGAAATCAGCAACGGGGTTGTTAAAGGGCTCAACGACGACGTGTTCAAATCGGTCATCCGGTTTCTGCTTAAACGACCAGTTGATGACGTCGCGGTCAAGGAGAAGACGGCGGAAAGAGAGGTGGACGGTGCCCAGTGGGAGGAAACGATGACGAAGTTGTGGGCGAGGTATTCGCAGAGACCGTGCCGAAGGACGCGCGAAACGTACGACTGGGAGAGGATTTATTTGCACAATGATGCCTATGTCAGTATTAATCCTAACCGGAAGAGGAAGAAGGGTAAAGACACCTATGTACTCAAATAGAAATGAAGGATTGAATTAAATTGAAGTTGTTTTCGTCAGTTGTTGGCTTGACTTGTTGGTGGTTATTGATGAGTTTTTGATAATTTTTGACAGAGTTTGGGAAAATTTTGATTAATTTTGACCGATTGGACAAGTTTTTGATAAATTTTGACTAATTTGACAAATGTTTGATAAATTCTGACGAATTTGACAAATTTTGATCAATTTGACAAATTCTGACCAATTTGACAAATTTTGATCAATTTGACAAATTCTGACCAATTTGACAAATTTTTGATCAATTTCGGCGAAATTTGGTAAATTTCAACGAAAATTGCCAATTTTTTGATAAATTTCAACGAAAATTGCCAATTTTTTTTATAAATTTCAACGAAAATAGCCATTTTTTTGATAAATTTCAACGAAAATAGCCATATTTTTGATAAATTTTAACGAAAAGAGCCATTTTTTCTATAAATTTCAACGAAAATAGCCATTTTTTTGATAAATTGTAACGAAAATTGACAATTTTTTGATAAATTCCAACGAAAATAGCCACCCATTTTACAAGCATGTCTTATTTCAAATCGCCGCAGCAAGCACTTTTATGACAAAAAACACAAAAAAGATGACAATAGTTAATTGAACTTGTTTTTCATTCGACGAACCATTCGCTTCGAGGAAATCGTAGTACGGAAATCGAGTTTGCTTTGATTTCGCTAAATCGATGCAGTGCCACGAGTTGCGCACTGAAGCCGTCAAACACGCACGAAGAGACGTATCCCACTCGTTATTACCTCTCAGCTGAAATATCCTGGTGAAATTCCGCAACGTGAGTGTGGGAACAACAAACGTCTGACTAAAACAATGCTCCGTAGAGAAAGCGTTGAATATTGCCACTCTCAACTCTCCATACGCATCTCGGACGTCCACAACCAACTCATTTGTCCGCGCGTCGTACCGCGCATCAAACGTCGAAAAATTCGAATCCCCGCGCACGAAAACACGTTCCAAGCGAACCTCGAAATCAATGTCCACTTTGATGCCCGTTTGTCGCTTATCTCTAATTTTGACCATTTTTCTTTCACTATCATATTCGACCGTATCGACGAAATCCGCGTAATATTCGTGCAGCAAATCGCCGTCTTCGCGGTGCCCTTGCCAACCATTGGCGTGGAATCGCCAATCCATTCGATTCTCGTCACAGTCGCGGACGATCGGCGTAAAAGCACGTTCGATCTGCTTCCTGTGGGCCGTCCGAAATTTTCCTTCCGAAGTCCACTTGTACCAACCGACTTTCCCAACCGACGTCTCGTAGACGTCGTTAAAGCCCTGTCCGTTTATCCTGATCTCCGACGGTCGTTCCGGGTGCACCGAAGCCCACTGCGCCGGTAATTTGTCGAACTGACCATAGTCCGAAACCCTCATCACTCCCGATCCGCCGTAAAAAGGCACGTGGTACGAATCGGTTGAAAATTTTACGGAATTATCGGACGATATCTCTCTGCCGTCGTTGTCGATTAAAGCGATTTGGACGTCGTAGTGCGTCCGACGCATTTCCATGTAAATTGCGTGCAATTTGTGCGCGTAATCGCCTTTTACGGTCACGTTACAGCAGACGGAACCCGAACGACCGGAGTTTTCGCACGTGTAACGTTTACGGATGTAAATTCCGTAGTTTGTTTCGGTGTTGCACGTACCGTTGAGTTTATTCGGACTGTTGTAATGGCGTCCGCACCGCGGCGTGTGTTTGCAGTAACAATTGCATTTGGCGCTCACTTTTGGTTCCACGAAATGGTATTCGCGTTTCACGCTGTATTCGTGCCACACATCTTTGAGGTAGACGTGTAGAAAGTGGTTTTTCTTGGTCAGTTTGTTTGGATTCGCAGCGTCGGTTTTCATGGCGAGTACGAAGCACTTGCTAGCGCGGTGTATTTCTTGGTTTTTAAGGGAAACCGTCAGAGTTGGGTGGACTAGGTATTTGCTGCCTGTGTTGAATTTCAGTTGGGTACGGTGGAAATGGTCCGCCTGCTGAATACATGTGTGGATATCGTGGGATGAAATGGATAAAATGGAGACGAGGCAGAGAATTGCACGAAACATATTTGATGGCAATTATCAAATGTGGTATCAGGAAAAGAATTGAAAATAATAATATGGTGATAAGATAAGAGTTTCAAATGTCAATGGATAATCATTGGTTTTGGCTGCTGATTCATGCCAGTCAATGACTATTTAGTTTATTTCTATCTTATTATGTACGTACATAAAAATGGGTAGTTTGTATTATTTTTGGAAAAATATTAATGTTACAAATTTTGAAAATACCAGCTGCATTTCAACAAGTTGATTTAAATTTAAATTCAAATTTCTAAGTTTTATACGTTTCGTAGTAAATTACAGCCGCTTGGGTTTGGTTTTATTACAAAATAATTAGTAAAACGGTAAAACTAAAACTTGTTAACCATTAAAAACACATTTAGAATAACTACTGACTAGAAACAAACCCCACAATTACTCAATTTATAATTAAAACTAAACTTTGTAATATCATTTCGATTCTTAATACTATACAGCCAAAAATAAACGCTGTTTTCGGGTGCAACCTTGGCAATTGTGGGGCCCAATTTCGACCATTTTGATGGCGCACAACATACCGCAAAACCGTTTTGTGCCAATTTTTCTGCACGCGTCATAGAAATCACTTGATTTAACAATACCAACACTAAAACCCTGAGCGCAGAGCCATAGTGGTCTAAAACCAGCACAATTCGGGCCAAACTAAACACTGTGCAGCATTTAATCGTCGAAACACGTTAAAAATGTAGTAATTTTTGTCGTATCTATAATATATATCTTAAGAAATATTTTAGTTTCTTAGGCACTTTTTTCTTTCTTAAAAAAAGTCAACGTTGTATAAATTGTGAATGTTAACTGTGTGTGTGTCTGAATCCCAAACCATCTAGTCCTCCGGAGGTTGATAGCGGAGAACTGGCCATCACATTGGTGGGCGTAACAACGGGCGTTGAATTTGATGACATTGTACACGGACTGGTGACGTAGTTTGTCGTTCGGATGGCAGAAGTGGCTAAATTGAGATATCCGGGGCGCGCAGGGCGATTGCTGGCGTCGTCCGGATGCAAATAAAGATGTCGGAAGTCTTGGTGTTGAAGACATCGATGAACGGTGTCGGGCAGAGAATCTAGTTGTTCGTAAATAGCAACTAGGCGCTCGTCGACAGCATTTATCCGAGCTTCGAGAATTTCTTGTCGAGCGCTCATATCGGAGACAATTTCGTATATGGAGTTCTGGGTCTGCAATAATTCGGAAGAATGTTTAGCGACTGAAATGTTTGATTTTTCTTTCGTTTACAAACAATTACAGTAATTTGCATTCGAAAAGTCAGTTGGAAATTGCAGTTAAACATGTTTTGTTGTACGGCTGTTTAGTCTAAATGACTTTTTGAATGCAGCTAGTGTAAGCTGTGTCGGTCGGACGTAAGAAAAGTTGTCCACTGTTACTGTTCTTAAACACAACAGTAGCCACATATGACAAGTTGGGACTGCAGACCAGTCAAATGATCATATCGTCCTTCAAACACCCCAGACAACACACGAAGGCCATCGAAGTCAGTCTCCGCCCGGAGCATTCAATCGCGTCCAACGAGTGGACCATACGGGACACGAAGAAACAAGGAGACGTCATTACGAACACGCGTGGAGCCAAACCAAGTGTGATCTGGTTGGCGCCATCTTGTTCCCGCCTGTCAGCAACAAGAGGACGACCCGTCTTTTATTGTACCTTAGCAGAATCAATAAAAGATGTCTTAAACATATTCTCTTTGTATTCCGAGTAATCAGGTAAGTGATCTTAATTAATGGATTCAATTGACTAATACAACCACAGAGTTGCATAAAGTCCCCTATTCTATTCTATCTAACGAGAGAGTAGGGACGCAACAAACATTATAACTCAAAAGTGCTAACATGCAAACACATATTTATAAACTTCCTTACGATGTTATACTACAGTTATAAGGTTATAACTTCATTTTTTTTGACTGCAGAAATACACTTCCGCTAACTCTCTATTGTCGAAAGCACAGCGCGCAAAGTGGGTATTTCAACGAAGTCCCACACCTTGACTAGCCTTACACCGTCACACCAACTTTCCATCTGCTGAGATGGCCATTTTGTGCAATTTATACGGTATATACTCTTTACTACAGCACTGGTTAGGACAGTACTCTTGAGTCCTTGTTTTTGACATTATTAAAGTATACGTGAAATGTGATCGATTAACACCCAAAACGTTTTCGACCCTTTCGGGCCTTCTTCAGTGGGTAACTGAAGACATTTTATTCAAACACAAATATAGTACAAATAACTCTAAACCTCGCTCAGTACTGCTGGGGTCAATCAATATTTAGAAATGCTAAATTCGCCCTGTAATCCAGATCAGTGCTTCTAACCATGTGGTGAATATTAATCGCGCATCAATTGATTGATTAACAGGTAACCGGGCGTTAATTAATTGGCCAAAAATTAAACACATGTTAATTGAACATAAAAAATTCATTTAAATGTTTGACCCTTTAATTGGCATACGGTTAATTGTCCGCATGATGAATTGTCACGATTCATTTTGTGATGTTTAGACAGTATTGATATGCGTCTTTACTGTAAGACCTTCGACAAGGGCATTGATCATATGAGAAATCCAGTTCGTCTAACCAGCGTGTTTGCATTAAATAAAGTAACTGTCCTAAAAATGATCCCGACTGTGGGTAGGAAATGCCATGGACATAAAAAGAGAAGACCGTCAAGGTGAAAGTCCGCGGGTCCAGGGCGACGTAGTCGGTTCGCGACTCAGCCTGGGTAGAAAATGACTAAAGGCAGAAGAGGAGGACTATTGCCAATCACTCTAGAACCCAAAACACATGTCCGTGACAGAATTAATGTCCGATTAGTTGTCCGCCCCAACCTATCGCCACACGATTAATTGTCCATGATTAATTGGCGCGCGATTAATTGTCTGGATTAATTGTGAGATAGACAGTTAGTGGAATACTCTTGACCGGACACACTTCTGGGACCCATCCTACGTTCGGACCACACAGCTCACACTTTTATACAATACCTTCGCCATGTCTGTCATCGTATTAGCATTGTCTAACAATTTGCGCTGATCCATCTTCACCTTTCTAAGACTTTAAAATTAAGGTTAAAACAAATGAGTTTCACTGAATTTGTGGTGTAAAATGTTTATCTATTCACCTGTAAATTGCCATCAGAAATTTCCGCTGGTGCGCACGCACTTTGGAAGCATTTACGCGTTTAACACGTCGCGTGTTTTTATAGATAAGCCACGTCTCCCTCAACACGTTTGCAGCAGCATTCTTCAACTAGAAAATCATGTGATTTTTTTATTTTTTAAAAAGTAAATAAAATACAACAAAAAAACACTTAAAATCATTAGAAATTGAAGTTTCACATTTATTTATTCTGTAACTTTCAGGTTTGACAACATCGTGCATTGTTAGTTGTTAATGGGAAATAAAATCACGAATGTCTAGGAATGGGAGTCGATTATGAATTAATTTGCACATAAAAATGCGTTTCTGGAAATTTTGCTGCAGTTTATGGACATTTTTTTAAATTCAATTATTTTGGCAATAGATATCAATAAACTAGGCTCACTGTAATAAAAGTTGGGGAGCCTGGTGGTTGTTAATCCGCTTACTTGCCTTTATTCGTGTCATTGGCGTCTTAAATTGCAATTCGCACACAGCGGATAATCGAGTCTGAGAAACCTAATGAAATACCTCGCAATATTGTCTGACACCTGCACAGTTCGAACTAGTGTGGAAAATATATTGGAATTCTACACAGAACACGTGTTAAAAAACAATTTGAATGTTGAATTTTTAGCTAAAGTGATTTTGTTTTAAAGGGTTGGCTTCACTGTCTTGCATGTGACAATTTTTCTCTCGGTTGAAGAGTTTCATGATTTTTATTTCTAGTTTTAAGCTGTTTAATCGGATTTTATTCTGTATTTCCCATCTGAAATCCAAATTTTGCATTTATGTACTTTGATTTGAGTTTGCCACTTGTGAAGGCCGATTTGATCCCTCACTTGGCAGTTCCCTTTTTTAAACTTTTGTTTATCATCTCCAGATTCAACATCTAGAAAACTGTAAGTGGATAATTAGCATTAACTTTCTTAATATAATACACAGGTGAATCCCACTTCCTAATCAAAGGGGAACAGTAGCAACTCTACAATGTAGAACTATGTCAACTGTCACTAGTTATCGACCCTGAAATGGCGTGCGGTGAAACAAAATCACGCAAACTTTAGCTTCTTGTTTTGTTGTAAATGGGATACTGTAAACTATCTAATGATATATTATTTATTACTCTACAAATTATTTGGAATGCTCCCGATGTTACCCCTAAAAAGCGCAGGGAAAGACGTATCCACAAAAATCCCATGTCATTCTAACCTAACCTAATTGCTTCTGTGAAACATTAATCTTAATTCCTAGATATTCGCAACATAAAAAAACATATGAAGTGTTAGTTCAAGTAGTCTACATAGCTGCCCTCAATCAGCAGCTACACAGACTATCTTACCCTTTTGGTGAGTTGGGTATCCATCATGAAATTATGCACGTGTTTTTCAGCAGTTGTCAATTCCATCTTTCTGGCTACAACAGCCACCACTAATGCAGTGGAGGCCGCCCCCTGCCGAAACAAACACAAATTGAGCTAAGTAGGCACCGCCACTTACCCGTTTAGTGAGCTGTGTGTCCATCATGAAGGTGTGCACGTGTTTCTCGGCACGGGACAGTTGCATTTTCCGTGACACCACGGCTACTAGTAAGGCGGTACACGCAGCGCCCTGAATGAGACACCGACATGGCCGACGACAGCTCAGAAGTCACGTTAAGTTCTTTCAACCGCATACTCACCATTATTCCTGTGCTAACTGCAATCATTCGGCCACAGTACGTATTAGGGACAATATCACCTGGAAAGAAATTTTGAAGAAAAAAAACACACAATAAATGCCTTTGTCCATGTCCTAATTGAATTTATTGCACGCAAGTACTCGTCTCCCGACCCCGTACTTGTTGGAATTGCCTTTAATTAGTGTTGCGTGTATGAATTTATGTTGTGTTTAGACAGAGGCCAGCAGCCTTTGTGCTCCATCATTTTATTGCGATTTTATTTGTTGTGCGCAGTGTGTCTTGGAAACTGGTACTTACCGTAACCAACAGATAGAAAGGTGATGGCGATCAACCACATGGTATTTAGTAAATTAGCATGGTCGTCATCGTGATGACTGAAAGTAAATTCAATACAATTACACTTAGCACACATTGCTAGGGCGTCAATAGGATTGGTGTCACCCAGTGCAGTAACTCTATGTTTTTAATTATTTTTTTTTTTTTGCGTTTTGGTGTCACCCCCTAGTGACGCGACTGGCAAATGTTACATCTGACAGTGACATTTTGCCGACAGCAAACTCGTAACGTTGCATTGGAGCAGTGTTTCCCAACCTTTTTTGAGCCATGCCCCACCTAAGCCTTTCTAAAATTCTTATGCCCCCTATGTAACATATACCGTACATCATAATTTACGGCCTAGATAGGTTCCGGAAAAGTTGGCTGTAAAGCAAAATGCTGTATAACGAATCAGGGGCAATTCCCCCGATTTGTTACGGAATTTCCCGATTTTTAGCCGTATCTACGAAACATTGTGGGCCGTAACTCGAAGAGTGCCATACTTTCCTAAGGCCGTTATAGCAAAATGCCGTATAAAGAGCGGCCGTATAACGAGGGTTGAGTGTACTTAATTATTAAGCATCGGCAGCGAGTTAGTTTTCGGTGAAAGCGGTCTTGGATTTACCGTTCACAAAGTCGAAGTGTCCAGCTGGCGATGACCCAGAGAGAAACCATGAAAACCAAAAGAACTGTGCCCGGACAAATGGTCATCAAAGTCTTAAGTACGAAACGAGTATTGAAATTAATCCGGTTCAAGGCGCCAATGGACCGCGAAGAAGCGTCGGTGAAGAGTTTACTGTGCAACAACATGACCCGGCAAATGAGGTAGAGTCGTAGAAACATGGGCAGAGACAGAACAACATCGACCGGGACTTGGCGAGTTCGAATTATTCCTTCTTTGTTTGCCAGTTTAGTCGTCCATTGGAAAGAGTAGTCTCCTGGAATCGGGTGAACGGCACAAACGATCAGTTCGATAGCAATCTGACAAATGCGTTGCCAAGTCATAGCAATGCGCCAGTCATCTGCACAATTGTCGATCATGAATAACTAGAAACGAAAAAATACAAAAAAGAAAACAAATTAGATTTTTTTCGTTTTCGTGTGCGACAACCGGTGCAATGACTTTTTACAGCACGTAAACCTCTTTGTATTCATTACATTGTTTGCAGCGATCGAAAGAAGAGGAAAGTAGGAGGCTACCATGCAGCCCCATGACATTCTATAAATTGGTTTGTTTTTCTGGTTTTTTCTTCGTGTCCAATTATTTTATTTTTTTTTATTGTTTTGTTTTTGTTGCAAAAACTTTTTTGACCATTTCTCCCATGAAAATTGTGACAATGGTTGATAAACAAAAAGTGCAGTAGGAAAATGCATTAGGTGTATTGTGATTTTGTTTTTAGTGTTTCTATAAACAGAATGGACACCAAAAGCAGCCATAAACTATCGTTAAAGACCATGATTAGCGTGGTTTTTGAAGTGGTTTAGGCCTGGTTTTGGTTTTTACAACTAAATTCAAAATGGCTGCCACATAAATTCTCTGAAACATGTGTAATTTTCAACCACTGAACTATTTCGAATAGTTTAATTAAAAGGCAGCAAATTTTTGCTCAGTTAAATGAAAAAATTCCAGCAAAATTACCTGCAAAAATGCACAGCAAATGATTTCTTCCCTTCCCCAGTAAAATAACCAAGTTTGTCAAGGTTATGGCATGAAAATCAAATAAAGAATGAAAAGAAAGGTCCTTGCTGGGCTAAAATATTAAGAAATATTGCCAAACGACTAAAACTTTGAATGACTTTTCACTTCCCATGTAATGCACCAACTGCATATTGAGACTTCTATTTCATTTCCCCAATTTATGGGTTACCACAGTGTGCAATTCAACATAAACAAGAACTGTAATGACAGAAATAGTCAACCTTAAGCTCGAAACTCGTGAATTACATAAAGAATTTACTTTCTTGGTGCCTTAGCTTCACATCAACAAGATGCTTGTGCAACGATCGTAAAAGATTCAGTGACAGAAGGTCCATTTTAAGTTTTCTGCCTCAAAAACTCATAGCAAAACTCTTTAATTGTGCAATCACAACACCAAATTAAATTCTAATTAGACCACTTCCATCCACTTTGGTTTTCCAATTCTGGCTCGTGTCTTATTATATTTATTAATTTATTTGTACCACTCTGCTCTCATTAACCTCACTAAAGTTCCTATGCTTCGACAGTAATTACTGCCGATCAACAGGCACCTTTGTGCAAAGTTGTATTACGGCGCCCCATATTGCATAAAAGTGTACTATTGTCCTAAAATGGCACCCTCATAATTAAGCGCGTACATCCACACAGCGCGGCTCCGTTCCCGTTAAAACACGCTGAAGTTTAGCAGCATTGGATCTGGTCAGTACTTGGATGGGTGACCTCCTGGGAATTGCCGTTATTTCTCTCCTTGTCTGACTGAGGGACCGTTTTTATAGCAAGAACATCCGCCTTCAGCCTCCAACTGGGTTATCTATGCTTTTATCATTTCTCGGTGTAAATTAAAGGTTGGGTCCTTAAGAAAGTCATACCACAGGTCTGAATCCCCAGCAAACACGCTAATTATGATTACGCTAAGTGTTGCATTAAGTGGTGTTTCGGTTTCGTAAAATTTTCCATTTCGAGCTCTGATTTCGGAATAACGGCAGACCTTTTTATTCCACCTTTAAACTTTGTCGATATTTCTGCTCGCTTTAATGAACCACATTAGATGGTTCAATTAAATAATGTAATGAAATTGGGAAGTGCCAAAACACTTTCTGTATACTCTTAATAATTTTATTTCCCACTTGGCATCTGCTTTCAATATGTTGCATCCCATTCTAATGACAAAATTAAGTTAATTAAGTTAAGGGCCAAAATGTAAAAGTTGTTGCAATTTTCTTGTTTGTTTTCACCAAGTGGGTTGACGATTCAATTACTAAAGCTTCGGCTTTGATTTGTACAGAGTAAAACTTGTCTTTCCGAGATATCGTTTAGGCCTGCATCCAGGGCCGTTCTTAGGGTATTGGGCGCCCGTGTGTTTTTGGTCAAGTTGGCGCCCACCCCCTCAAAACAAAAAATATATACAGGGTGTCCCATGAAATATTTCCCAGGTCAAAAACTTCCCAAATGGATAAAGATATCCAAATTCTGCTAATGCAGTTGAATAGTAATTGCTCGATGCGCTTTTCAATGGTGATATCAAAACAATCATCAAATGACTGCAATAATGACTTTCACACTAATGTATCTTAAAAACCGTTGAGGTTAGACAAAAATTTCCAATTAGATAGTTGTAGAGAATCATCTAATTAATCTAAACAGCTTAAAACAAATTATGGTTAATTAGGAAAAAAATGAAGAAAAACTACAATTTTAAATTTTCAAAATGTGATGTAAAAAAATTCAAAATTAACATTTTCCTTGAAAAAAAAACAATATCAATGAATCCAATTCTCAATTATGCCACCATTTGCCATAATACATGCATGTAGACGTTTTATTTGGTTCTGCATAACATTACATAAGATCTGTGGCAGGTCCTTCAGAGTTTTGTTTTAAATTTTTAATTTGTGAAAAAAAGAAAACAATTGTTATTAATTGTTTTTCTGTTTGTGTTCAAAGTTGTTACCTTAAGTAACAATCGATATCGATATTGTTTTGTTTTTTCCATGAAAAATGTTAGTTTTGAATTTTTTTTACATATAAGCATTTTTAAGAAAATAAATTCAGGTGAAAAAACACATTGTCATTCAAAAAATGCACTTTCAGACCAAAAAAGCCTCTTTGTCTCTTCCAAGTGATCCTGTCACAAACACAGCCGCACATACAAAAAATTTTGAAGGGGTAGCTGAAATTTTTTGAACAATTTTGTCCTCAATAAAAATCATGCTAAACCAAATTTTAAAAGAGTTGGTCCCATTATATATTAATAACTAATGGCTTTAAGCCAAAAAATGGGCGTTTTGCTGTTTACCCCCCAAAAAACAGCTTCTAGTTACTATGGCAAGAAGTTGTCATGGATACCAACCCAACAACTTGATTTAGACAAATTTTTTGGTCTGATGGAATGTTACACACAGGGTAAAAAATAAATAAATCCCGTAATAAAAATGTTTACAATTTCACAAGCCTCTCAGCTACCCCCTGGATTGCCCCAACATGAATTA
>JAQIXU010000985.1:0-22082 GCA_034701245.1 Strigamia transsilvanica | reverse complement strand
CCCCTCCCTTCTCTAGGACCGGATTTAGGCCTTGGTGCATTGGGCCTCCGATTTTAGGAGCCAGAAAATTACAAAAAAAAATAAAATTTCCAAAAAATTTCCAAAAAATTTCCGAAAAATTTTTTAGAAATATTTTTTTTCTTCAAAATTAAGATTTGGATCCCATAAATGGCTGTAAGATTGGTTCCCAGTCCGTGGAAGTGCCTTTGGAGTCCAAAATTAGAAGAAATAAAATTTCAAAATTAATTTTTTTAATTTTTTTTCCGGTCGGGGGGCCCCTTACGATCGGGGGGCCCGGGGCAAATGTCCCCAGTGTCCCCCCCTTAATCCGGCCCTGGTTCATCCGGCACTTCAAAACCCCAAACAAGAAAAATAGTAAAACTCATCCAAATGGAACCAAACTTGACCATGAAAGTCCAATTTCCCTTAAATGCCAAAAACCAAACAAATCCTACCAAAAGCCAACAAAACATGCAAATTATGGCACACAAAACAAATAAACAAGTAAAATTAAACTAAAAAAAAACAAAGCTTAATCATCGTAGTGAGTGATTAAACTGTGCATCTGCAATGTCAACTGACCTGCTCGAAAACAGACGAAATAGTGAGCAGATCTCTTAGTTATTGAGTATTTAAAGAGTATTCGACGAGGTTACGACGCACCAATGAGAGACGAGTATTAACCGTTTGGCTCCACATGTCCGCACATGTGGCGAAGTAGCGTGTGGATTGCTTTCGGTTTTATCGTGATAATATTGTATTCTATGGCCTTGGATGATTATTACCTAAGTTAGGTTATAATCATCATGATAAACTGGTTCGACTTGGTTAGGTTACCTAACCAAGTCGAAAAGAGCCAGTTTTAATAAATATTTATTAAATTACCAGTTTATCATGAGCCTAGGTCGTGTTCGACATACGATAGCAGTGATTTTTGATGTTTTTAACACGATTATCGCGATTTTTTGTGATTTTATGGTCAGCGCTTTGGTCGCAATGAAATCAGAGCTAGTATTGAGAAATTTGTTTAATTTTATGGAATGAAAAGGAAATTAGTTTACATAATTTTAAATGAAATACACTCAACCCTCGTTATACGGCTGCTCTTTATACGGCGTTTCGCCATAACGGCCTTGTGCCATTATGGCTAAATTTTTATATACGGCCAAAAATCGGGAAATTCCATAACGAATCAGGGGGAATTGCCCCTGATTCGTTATACAGCTCTTAGGACGTAAGTTCTATTGTAAAAATATTAATGACGCGCTTAGGACGGTTTGACACCGGTCACGCGCAAAAAACGAACCGACGCTCTTAGGACGGTTGGCAAGGAGCAAAAACTTTTTTTGTCGAAAATTGGGGTGACGCTCTTAGGCCATACGCGCTTAGGATGGGATACCATTTTTTTGCGTTTTTGAAAGGAACTTGTGTAAATGAGCAGGAAATGAAAAAAATCAGTTTTTAGTGTTTTTTTATTTTTTATTTTTGTTTGGTCAACCAGTCGACTGAAGTGAGGCCCCCAGCGCCCCCCCCCCCCTCCTCCCCACCTGGAAAACCACTACCTATAGTTTAGGCAGTTGAATTTTGTCGAAAATATTTTCCTGATGTAAATGGTTGTTTTCATGATGAAAATGACAGTTTACATGTTGATAATGTTTGTTGTTTATGATGAAAATAGCAGATTTTAGGTAGGTAATACTGTTTTTTGTTTGTCGGTTGATGGAACTGGAAATGATTGAAGAGCAGAAAGTAATTACGTCAAAAACCAAATACTTTTTAAATCTTTATTTTACTCTTAAAAGATTAATTTACAACTTTACATTTATTTTCATTTTTAAAAAAAGATTAATAAAACTTGCGAGACAAATATACAAACATCAGACTCAAAAATAGGATTAATTTAAATTTATATTAATTTATATTATATTGTATTAAAATACAAAAATTACAACAAATCATTAATCACTTTAGCAACTTGATCGACCAACGGCTCTTCGAGGAAACTGTTGTGATCTCCCTCAATAACATGAACATCCACTGTGGATTTGCACACCTAATTTCAATTCACAAAATTAATGATAAATTCTTAGAAGCAAATCAACAATCAATACTTTTCCCAATGAATAATCATGACCTAGCAGCTTGAAAATTGCCTCATTCTCCTTGACCCTGACCAGAGTGACTGGAACTTCAAGTTGATCTTCGGGTCTGTAGCGGTCAAAACTGAGCAAGCGCTTATAAAACAAGAAAGCTGCAGTTTTCACATCTTCCAAATTGGGAATTAAGTCCAGAGTGCCTATCATCTGAGCAACAACTTCAACCCTCTCGTCCCAGGTGGACAAAGTGGACAATTGATGTTTCACGCTTCGGATATCGAAGTCAAGGAATTGAAGAGCAAATAGAACCAAAACAACAACATCTTCATCACTTTTTGCTCCAGATTCCTTCTGTTCTTTGTACCCTAGAGTAGAAATTTATTTCAAATATTTGTTTTAATTTTTTTCAAATTTTTTTTCAAATCCTACATTCAGTTTGGGCAGTCACATAAGACTGAGAGCCATCTAGAAAGATCAAAGATCGGAGAGATTTGGGTGAATACTTCTTCTGCAGTTGTGCTGCTATTTCGAATACTAAACCGCCACCTAACGAGTAACCGGCAAGACAGTATGGCGGTTGAGGCTGAATTTTTTCAATTTCCTAAGATTTAAAAGAAAACAAAATCGAGTAACACTATGCTAGAATATTGCAATTATTAGATAAAAGCACCTCCTGGTGCAATTTACACTTTCCCCAATAAATTTAACAGCCCTTATAACGTCTTTGTGGGTAAAAAATTGATTTTGAGCTTATAAAATTAAATTTACTTCAGAAATTCAAACATAAGATGGCTTACCTTGATGTAATAAGCCGCAAGTTGACCCACAGACTCCATGGCAGCATCTCTGGTATTTTGGACGCCATAAACGCGATTGTGGATTTTACTCGCTAAAGTTTTCAACATGGTCGTGTTTCCTTCGATAGGATGAAGTAGGAAAAGCGGGCTTGGACACTTCTTTCCAGAATTCAATAGAACTACGCACTCCTTCGGCACCACTTCATTCTTGTCGTACCGCAAAGGTTTTGCAATCTTTGCACTCTTCGAGATGACTTTGCCGCTTTCGTTCGACGAAGAGCCACCGATTCTCTTCAGCTTCCCAACCGTCAACTGGCGGATCTCCTGATTGGACAAAACGACTTCAAAATCCCTTTCCAACGTCTGTTTGATCTCGACTCCCATCAATGAATCCATCCCCAGATCGGCCAAACTTGCATCTTCGTTCAACGTCGAACTGTCTTTCACTCCGAGAATATTGGAGACCGCATCAACGAGCGATGTCTTGGAGCCGGCATCTCCTTTCACCCCTTGGTACTCCGCCAAAACCGTGCTGGCAACCACCGGATGACTTTGGTTCAAGAATCTGTCAAGGGCCGCCAAACAAGAAACGATTCTTTGAGGCAGCGTTCCTCCAACGACAACATCATTCCCACCCATGGTTTCCTGAACAATCCCCACGTCGCCAATGGCACCCCATTGGATGGCCACTGCAGGCAAGCCCACACTTTTCCTCCTTTCGCATATCCGCTCCATGGCTGAATTAGCAAAGCCGTAATTGGTCTGTCCAGCGTTACCGCGACCGCAACTGACCGAAGAAAACACCACGAACCAGTCGAGGTCTGGAGAAAGGGTCCTGGATGCTACGTCCAGGTTGTGGGTGCCTTGAACTTTTGGCCCGGCTACTTCGCGGTAGGCTTCGATTGTCTGGTTTTCCATCAGATTGTCCTTCAAAACCATCGCCAAGTGGAAGATTCCACCAACTGGTTTGCGGACTTCTTCTAGTAAGGTCTGGGCACCGGTCAAAGAGGTTATATTTTTGTTTGAAACTTTTACTTCAATGCCCTTCTGTTTCCATCTTCGGAGACAAAGAGCTTGGTATCCTGTTTTCACACCGCTTCGAGAACTAAGCACCAGGTGCTGCGCTCCATTCTTGACTAACCAATGGGCTAACTCTAGGCCAAATCCACCCAATCCGCCAGTAATGATGTAGGTTTTTTCGGGATGACACATAGCCTTGGGAAGCGCCATTATGTCTGTGTCGGTTCTGATTTTGATGATCACCTTGCCCATGTGTTTTCCGCTCGCCATAAACCTGAAAGCGGCTTCCAGTTGGTCGCTTTGGAAAACTGTTCTGCTCAATGGTTTCACCACTCCGTTGTCGATTCCATCTTGAAGGTGTTTGACAACTAGAGATTTGCACGGGTTATCTTTTTCGAAGAGGGCATCTAGCAGGATTCCGTGGAATGCAATGTTCTTAAGAAATACAGACATTCCCAAAGATGTATTCTTGGACAAATCAAACTTGCCAATCTCCAAGAATCTTCCATGATATGCCAGACAGCGAACACTTGCTTGCAATTTCTCTTCGGCAAGAGAATTGAGCACTAAGTCAACTCCTAAAATAAAAAAAACATTTGTTATCATTACCATTACTATTAGTACCACTTTGGCAGCAAAACCTAAATTTACAAGTTTGACCAGACAGTACTATCTACAGGCTGTAGCATTAAGTCAGCATGCCTTACGGTGCCGCCATACAAGAGTGCCATGGTACGTATTGTACACCATGTGTAAAATTAAATGATATAATGTTTGTGTTTTTTTAAACATGGTTTTTTAAACTTGTTTTAAATACATTATAACAGCTTTATGCAAGCACGCCAACTTTTACCCATAAGACTCCATGAACTGCGGCCCCAAACTACTACTAAAATGTGGCCCCGAACATCAAAACAGTTGGACAACCCTGCTATAAATAGAACCAGCCAATCAGATCCCCAGTTCTGGTCGAACTCACATTTTAAGACATATACCCTCCAAAATCAGAATAATTCAATATTACTGGTCAATTCTACCTTTTCCATTAGTCCGTTCCATGATATCGGTTTCAAAAGACACATCCCTCGAATTCGAGAAGTTCTCATCGGTCAATTGCGGGAAGTGTTTCTTCAAGTATTCCCTCTTCTCCTGAGACCCAACGGTTGTAAAAACCTTGCATCCCAAGCTCAAAGCAATGCAGATAGCAGCTTGGCCTACACCACCACTTCCAGAATGGATCAAAACGCTCTCCCCGGGCTGCAATTGACCTCGCACTATCAAAGCATAATAAGCCGTCGCATAAACCACTGGGACAGTCGCCGCATCTTCCAAGCTCCATCGATCAGGAACCGTCCACAGAAACTGCGGATCTACTTCGACGGTTGTCGCCAAACCCCTAGCAGGAACAAGACCCATAACATTTCGACCGGCAGAGTCCTTGCCAGAGAATTCCAATCCGAGGATGCAATCTTGACCCGCAAGATCGCCAGGAAGCGCGTCCGGAGGAAGTTTTCCGGCAGCTAGCATGATGTCCCGAAAGTTGAGCGGAGCGAAATGAACTTGGCAAAGTAAGTTCTGGGGAGCGAATTTTAGTGGAGACTCGAACCAGCGGATACTTGATAAGTCACCGCGGGTTTGGACGTTGACAAATGCGTGTTTGGTTGGCCGAAGAACTTCTTGCGTGATGGGCAAGTGGGAAAAGAAGCCCCACTTGCCATCTCTGAACACATTTGTGACCATGTCTTTTTCCATCAGTTGTTGTTCGACCTCGACACTTACACTGTCACAGTTGAATATAGACCGGATTCGGTTGCCACCTTCTTCCTGTCTCAGGCAGTTAACCAATCCCACTATGCCACATGTGGGCTGAGCATTGCTAATCACCCATAGGTTGGTTCCTTCAGGAGTGGATATGATTTCGGCTAATTTCTGCTTTAGCTCATTGACCCAATTGTAAGTCATTTCGTCGATTTCGATCTTTTCTGAAATTCCTAATGGTTGCACCTACAGAGATTATGAAATCCTATTGTTAGAAAACCTACAGAATCTGGATCCATGCAATGATGTCAATGTTGCACATGTGTACAACTACACTCAACCCGCGTTATACAGCCGCTCTTTATATGGCATTTCGCCATAATGGCCTTGTTCTATTATGGCTACATTTATGATTCATTTATGATTTAATATTTTCGATATACGGCCAAAAATCGGAATATTTTATAACAAATTAGGGGGAATTGCCCCCGATTCATTATACAGCATTTTGCTTTACAGCCAACTTTTCTGGAACCTATCTAGGCCGTAAAGCGTGGGTTGAGTGTACTGTAAAACTAAACGACATTACTATCTTACCTTTCGGATCAAGTATGAATCATATATGAATCCATCAGATCTCGTACACTCCACTTTGAGTCCCATCCTTTCAACGGCAATCTTGATCTCTTCGCCACTCTTGGTTTCAAAGTCTCCAAATTCAGCAAGAACCTTAACCAGTGGATTCTTCGCTTTCAACTCAATCAGCAGTGCAAATCCACCAACTTTCAACGAATCATAAATATTCTTCAACAACTGTTGGTGTTTTCCAGAATTCTTTCCCAGCAAGTTCCGCCCGACAACCAAATGGACTTCGGAAGCCAGTGGTCCTTGCGTCACATCCCAGACACTTGCATCATCTACATTGCTAGGCATTTCATTGTATGTTACCACATAGTCTACATTCATCAAAGGATGGGAAGTGAGAAGAGCTGAAACCTGAGTAGCCAAGCGTTGACCGGTGGCATTAGCTTCGGTCACTTTGAGTTTGTTCAGTGAGCAATTTTCTCTTACTAAATCCAGGTGTGGCTTGATAAATTGAGATTCCAAATAAGAGTCCAAAATGCAGTCGGTGTGTTCGCAGTCTTTGAAAACTTCGCTTGCCAATTCCTTCCTTCGGCTTTTCGAAGTCGAAGTCAAAATCTCCCTCAGTTTTGTCTTGAAAAAACTTGGGCTTTCAACCACCTGGACAGAAGTTTGCACCCCAGGAAAGAAACTTTTCATCTTTTTAAGAACATCAGGTTCATTTTTCAGCCAAGTTTTTATCCCTTTCTGGACCTCATTGACACAATCAGCATAACACTCAGACATCTTAGTGAGAACATCAGAAGAAACAACTGCAAAACAACTTTCCTCTTGGTAAGGGACAAAATGGTACTCTTCCAGCAATGGCGGCTTCTGCTGGCCTTGTCTGCGCGGAGCAATGCTCGCTTTCAAACCCTTCATCTCAACTCCACCCGCTACACAGATATTGAGAACAGGGTCCACAATCACATTGGTGACATCAATCTTGCTGAGTGCCTCCAAGTGGAATTCAGGATCGATTTTCAGGTACTGGATTTTGGTCGGTAATGATAAATGTCTGGCATTGTTGCCCAGAATTGAGAACTGCAACATGGTGTCCATAAAAGAAACCCAGTTGCCATTCCACCGGAGTAAACCCTTGGTGCCTTTCATGTTTGCTTTGACGATTCCTTGGAAAGTTGGTCCGTATTCGTACCCTCTCAGCCTCAATTCTTTGTAGATGTCGGCAGAGGTCAGTACAGTGGTGTCATCATCCTTGTGCTTCTCCACCGATTTAATCACCAATTTTCTGAGCCGGTGGTTGTCTGACTCAGCAATTTTGATTCGACCACTGACCACAACTGTACCACCTTCACTGATCTTGAATTCTCCTCCAGCTTCCATGACGCTAACTTGGAGTTTAACGGAACCGCTCTTGGGGAGAATAGTTGCCCGGTGCAACATGACATCCTCGATCTCAATCGGCATGTTTTCATAAGTGGTTCCATATAACTTGGCAAAGGCTTTCCACGCCAACACCTAAAATGAACAACATCGACAAAATAAGCCTCGCGTTTAATACAACTACCGTAAATGCCGTCATTGAGCATGGGTGTTCGATTTAGGCTATATCCTTTACAACGCTGGTCTAAATTGACCAAAACGACCTAACCTGACCTAATCTAACCTACCCTAACCTAGGTTCTATCAATAGAGCTTGGGTGTTCTATCAGAGCATTTACGGTAAATGTACATCTTACCAGGTATCCAGTAGCCGGAAACAAAACCCTTCCGTCTATGGAATGTCCAATCAGATAGTGATCTTTGCTTTCTGGTGAAGAGATGTCAATCTCGACCAAGTTAGTTCCTCTCCCTGATCCACCACTCAAAAACATGTCCAACTTGGCCACAGACCAAGTATCTGAATGATCCCATCGGACCAAAGGTGCAATCATTGGCGTACCACATGGAACTGGTGATGTAAGTGGCCGGTAGAGTTTGGTCAATTTTACGCTAGCCCCGGCAAGGTACAACCTGATTAGACAAAGAAAAATCAACACTAGAACTATAGTCATTGAATAAATTTCTTACTTTCCAACATTGGTCAAAAAGTATAAGAGATTATTTGGGTGATTTCTCTTGGTCAGACTGAGGTATGTTGCATTCGGTCCAACGGATCGCTTAAGTATAGCTTGCAGGAGACAATGAGGTGCAATTTCAATGACAATTGCATTTCTTGGGATGTGAGCAAGACCTTCTTGGAACAAGACACAGCTGGTTAAATTGTTAACATGGTAAGCCGCCGAAGAGTATTTGGCCAAGGGACTTGCCCACTTGTCTTCTGGGATGGAAGTGCTCACCCATCTCGCTGTTCGGGGCTTGGCATTCGGGATGACTTTCTCCAGTGCCACTTGCAAGGCCGGTGCAATTTTATTCATGAATGGGCAATGGAATGCAACATTGGCACTCTGCACTTCCTTTGCAAATATTTCTTCCTTCGCCAACTGCGCCACAAAGTTGCGAACTCCTTCAACCTCTCCGGAAATAGTCACGCTGTCTTCGGCGTTGTGACATGCTGGAACTACGCCAGGAGGACATCGTCTTTTAGCTTCCGCCCAAGACAAACCTACTGCTGCCATTGCTCCCTTCTGCAAGTTTCCTTCTTTGATGCAACGGCCTCTCCAGTAAGCGGCAAGGACCATTTGTTCTCCAGTGAAGCAACCATCGGCGTAGGCACAGCCTAGTTCTCCAACTGAATGTCCCACCACACCATCAGGCTCAATGCCCAAATGGCGAAGACAATCTACCAATGCCACTTGAATTGCAGCAATAGTGACAAAGTTGTTGAGTGTGCTCATCTGGCTTTCTTCGGTTGCATTCACCAGCAAATCCATTAAATCAATGCCATATGGCTTTAAAACTTCAGTCAAGCGATCGATAGTCTTTTTGAAAACTTCAATTTGCAGGAGGTCAACTCCCATGCCCAACCAGTGGCTTCCAACTCCAGAGAACACGTACCAAATTGGAAGTTTTTCACTTGGGGCTTTCTACAAGAAAAAAAAAATTAAGTCAATTTTCACAATTTATTGGGACTTACTGGTCCAAACAAGGACAGATCAAAACTTCAAGACCCCCAGGAGCCCCCAGAAATATACTTGTTTAAGCTAAGCATGTTGAGGGGTCCACCAAGCATGTTGAGGGGCATGCCAAGCATATTGAGGCATGTAGGGGAGCCTGCTAAATATGTTGAGGGGCCCGCTAAGTATGTTGAGGAGCCACCTATCCTTAGGACCCCAATAAGTCTAGATCCATCCACCAGTGGGTCCAAGATTGTTTTACCTGAATTTCGCGAACAGGTTCTCCATTTAAAAGAGTGTAGCCTCTGTAGTAGTGTCCTGGTTGTGGATCATTAATTACATCTGCCATCAATTCATGCAAGTCTTGGTCCTTGGTTACCTCCATGTACTTTAAAACTATGTCGACGGCTTCTTCAGTTCGCCCAGAGTGGGCAAATATTTTAAGACCTTCGATCAACGGAGTCGGTTTTGGCTTCGGATAAGACCGAAGAATTACGTGGACATTGGCACCACCGAAACCAAAGGAATTGATGCCCACCAATCCTCCATTCCACGGCGTATTCTGCGAAACCACTTTTAATTTTCCTGTCGTCAGACCTGGAATGTTTGGATTTGGGTCATTGAAGTGCAAGTTAGCGGGAATTTCTCCGCTTTCCATTGCTATGATGACTTTCGCTATGGAGCAGAGACCGGATCCCGCTTCGGAATGTCCCATGTTGGACTTTACGGAGCCGATAAGAAGCGGAGTTGTACGGTTCTTGCAAAATACTTCGGTTATTGCATTCACTTCTTCGGGATCCCCAACCTTGGTCCCGGTTCCATGCGCTTCGACATACACAACATCCGAAGGATTTACTTTGGCTTCGCTGTACACTTTTCGCAGAAGTTTTTCCTGTATTTTTCCTGAAGGATAAGTCACACCTAAAACACAAAGTAAAAATGTCTTCAGACATGTACGTCGTACAATTTTGGTCATAAAAATTGTTGGGCCTTTACTTTGAGAGCATGGCTTAAAAGCGACAATTTTGTCGTGTTTGTGTTACCAACCTTCTTGCTTGTTGCCGTCGGTGTTTGATTTGCTGTGGACAACTGTGGCGTAGATGCGTTTCGCTGCCGCTGAATGCTGAAGGAAAAGCACCGTTGCAGCTTCACTTCGAACGTAGCCAGCGCCGGAGGAATCGAAAGCCTTGCATTTTCCTTCCGTCGACAACATGCCGAGGCGGTGAAACTGCAAACTGGTTGTTGGTTTCAGGCAAAGATTGGTTCCGCCGACAATGGCTGCATCGCATAAACCTGCACGCAGAGCAGTCATCGCTTGATCAAGCGCTAGGGAACTCGAGGAGCAAGCAGTGTCAATTGCAAAACTCTGCCCTAATGGAATCAGGAAATAATTGTTAAATCAATACAAAAAAATCAATCAAAGATAAATTTCATTGTTGCATCAATCTGTTGTTAAATTAATAGTTTCACTGTTGCATAAATGCAATGTTGAATAATTGAATGAATGATTTAGCTTTATTGTTGCATCAATCCATTGTTGAATGATTGAATGAATGAATTAGCTTCATTGTTGCATCAATCCATTGTTGAATGAACAATTTGATTGTTGCATCAATCCATTGTTGAACAATTTGATTGTTGCATTGTTAAATGAATTTAAATGAGTTTAAGAGATGTTGAGAAATGTACCTTTAAAATCAAAAGCAAATGAAATCCTATTGGGAAACATGGCGCGACAACAACCGGTAAGCGCATAACCAGTTATGGAATCCGGATCTGAAGTAAAAGCTTCTTCGGATTCTGATGTACTAACTCCGATAAAAACTCCGGTGTTGGAACCACGCAAAGATTGAGGGTTGACACCTGCGTAAAGAAATTCAGAAAATGAAATTAAAGAAAAACTTAAAAAAAAAAAAAAGACATTGTTGCTGAAGTTAGGCTTACCTGCATCAACAATCGCTTCGTATGTCAGTTCCAACAGCATTCTTAATTGGGGATCCATAGCATGGGCTTGTTTTGCATGCACTCCAAAGAAGGTTGCATCAAATTTGGACAAATCTTTGAGTTTTCCATTTCTGGTTGGCAGACCATGCAATCCTAAAATTAAACACAAAAATTTAAAAACATAAAAATCTAAAAATTTTGTTTCAATTTCTTACCCATTGGCCACCTTCTGTCATCTGCAGTGACCATATCATGGCCACTGAAAAGATTTTCCTTAAACTCCCATAAGTTATCAGATTCTGGCAGTCTGGCTGATATACCACTTATAACAATGGAATCTGCAACAGATGGCATTTTGGGTGTGGAATAACCAGTCTCTTCTGAATGTGCTGGCATAACTAAAGAAAAAAAATTTTTAAAAAATTGAATATTTTATGCAAATTTTTTTTTTCTTCCCAAAATTTTTACTTTTTTTTGTTATTTATGAATAGATCACAGTACATAAAAATAAAAATGAACTTTTCCTTCTTCTTTTTTAAAAATCCTTTTCAATTTCATCCTCTGTCCCTTGAGTGCAATTCAAACAAGTTGAAAATTACAGGTGGCACTAACCACCAATTATTCCTGTTCTGCTTCAAAAACCCCAACCAAAATAAAAAGAAACAAAACTCATCCAAATGGAACCAAACTTGACCATGAAAGTCCATTTCCCCTTTAAAAACCCAAAAACCAAACAAATCCCAACAAAACATGCAAATTAACCCACAAAACAAAAAAAAATTAAAAAAACCCCAAAACTAAAACAAAATACAAAAATGCAAACCTTAATAATCGTCGTGATTAAACTGTGCACCTGCAATGCCAATTCACCTGCTCGAAACCAGACGAAATAATGAGCGGAGCTCTCAGTTATTGAGCATTTAAAGAGTATTCGACGAGAAGAATAGCTGTCGCATGAGGTGATCTAGTGATATGGGCCACGCACCAATCAGCGTCGAGTATTAACCGTTTGGCTCCGCCTGTCGGCACACGTGGCGAAGTAGCATGTGGATCGCATTCGCTTTTATCGTGATCTTGAATTCTATGGCCTTGGATAATTATGACCTAAATGAGTCGATAAGAGCCGTTTTTAATGAATACTTATTAAAATATCAGTTTATCATGAGTCTAGGTCGTGTTTGTCATGCGATAGCGGAGATTTTTGCTTTTTTTGATACGATTATCGCGATTTTTGTGCTTTCGTGTACAGCGCTTCGGTCGCAATGAAATCAGAGATAAAATTGAGAAATTTGTTTTATTTTATGGAATAAAAAGGAAAATTAGTTTACATAAATTTAAATAAACGGTTTTGACATTTTTTTTTTCGTTTTTGAAAGGAACTTTAGTGTAAATGAGCAGGAAATGAAAAATATCACAATTTTTGTTGAGTTTTTATTTGTTGAGTCGACTAGTTCTCCGTTTTGGCACAAGGCGGTTTGGTTTAATGGCGTCAACGTGTTGGTAAAATATGGGTTGAGATTTTAAAATACTGGTTGTTTTTTTTTTTAAGGCACTTGGTTGGTTTGTTGCCGTGGAAACGAGTGGAATGTTGATTCGAGTACAAAGTGCTTGATTTCATACTTTGTTTCCGGGTTAATTGGAGGAATCGGTGTTGGGTTGCTCGGTGCGCGGATTTGGTTGTAGTTGTGGGTTTTGTCACTTGGGGTTTTTTTTTGTGGGGAGTTGTGGTGTTTGTTTGGTGTTTTTGTTGGTTGGTGCGATTAAAATGAGTGTTTTCGGGAGTTATTTGTGTTTTTAATGGTTTGAGTTTTTTTCGTTCTAATTTTCTATCGGTTTTTTTTTTTTGATTTTTTTTTAAAAATAAAGTCCTTTTTATTTTTTTTTTTGTTGAATTTTTCGATAATTCATGGGTTTTTTTTCTCAAGTTTTTCTATAGATTATAGAATTTTTCCGATTTTCTAACAAATTGTTGAATTTTTTCCAGATTTCCAACAAGTCATTCAATTTTCTTCGGTTTTTTTCAATTTTCCCATAAATCATTCATTTTTTCCAATTTTTCTAATAAATTATTTGATTTTCCTCCATTTTTTTCAATTTTCCCATTAATTATTCACTTTTTTTCCCATTTTGCAACAAATTCTTCAATTTTTTCGAATTTTCCAACAAATAATTCAATTCTTTCCAATTTTCCATCAAATTTGTCAATTTTTTTCAAATTTTCCAATAAATTTGTCAATTTTTCTCAGTTTTTTCAAATTTTCAAATAAATTACAAATTTCCAACAAAGTATTCATATTTTTTTCCAATTTTCCAACAAATTATTCAATTTTTTTCCAATTTTCCAACAAATTATTCAATTTTTTTCCAATTTTCCAACAAATTATTCAATTTTTTTCCAATTTTCCAACAAATTATTCAATTTCTCCAATTCTCCAATAAATCATTCAATTTTCCTCACCTTTTTCCAATTTTCCAACAAACTATTCAACTTTCCTCACCCAACCACCTCGAAATAACCTCCACATTCCAACCAACTTCAACTTCCATCAATCGCCACCAGTCTCCCCAAAACCAAAAACCAAAATCCAAAAACCACACAAAAACAACTCACTTCACTTCACTTGACGAGCCATTTCGGCCATTTCGGCCATTTCGGCGATTTCCCGCGCAAAATCTCCAAAAACAGGCAAATCAATGCGCACTCCAAACTCTCGTCCATTTTGACCATTCCTAACGGTTAAGTTGGTGTCACCTCATGAGCCGACCGCTCTTGTCGTCGATGCCGCCGATCTCGGTCTTGGGGTCGGGCGAGCGCGAACTCCACGTCGACGTGGCGCACGCGTCCATTTTCACTTCCGCGCAGCCCGAGTACGCTTCGAGCGACCCGTCGCCGCCATGACAGGTCGCTTGGACGACGTAGAACTGCGAGGTCAAGTTGTCGATCCAGTCGAGTAAGTCCTGGGCGTAGCGTTGGGCGTTCGAGTTGGCCTGGCGCGTCAACGACGCTTTGCGATTGGAGAGTCCGAGGAGGCGCTCGACGCCCGTGAAGTTTTCGCTCTTCTGAGACTCCGCGGGACCGCTGTGCACGAATCTGGGAAAGTTTTGGATGTGGTCAAGTTTTGTTTGAATTTTGGTTAAAATTAAACCGTTTTTGTATCGTTTTGGGTAAAATTTGACGCAATTCAACGATTTTCTTTGAATTTTTTCCGAAATTCAACGATTTTCTTTGAATTTTGTCCGAAATTTGACGATTTTTTTCGAATTTTGTCCAAAATTACACAAATTTCTCCGATTTTTTTGTCTAAATTTCAGTTTTTCTTCGAATTTTGTCGAAAATTAGCCGCGTCTCTCCAATTTCTGTCTAAATTTCAACATTTTTCTTTCCACTTTTCCCCCAAAACAACCCAACGAAACCATCAAATCAACAACTCCAACGCTTTTTACCTGACGTGTTCGTGACCGATTTCCAGTCCGTTCATGAAACTCGTCGGGGTCACTAAAAACTTCGTTTCGGCGACAACTTGCCACGTGTAGAGAAGTTTGACGGTCCACACGCCGGGCCGCAACGGCCGCTCTAACGGCGGTTTGTGAAAATCAACCTAAAATCACAATTAAACCAAAATAAGCAAAACAAACAAATCAATATTTAAAGCCAGTGCAGAAACGATTCTCGAGCTCAAAAATTTAACATCAAAATGCAGTTTTCTTGCAAAACAGTCGATTTTTGCACATCTAAATTACATTTCTCATCTAAAACATGAATTTTTGCATCTAGAATATGTAAATTTCGTTTAAAAATGCATTTTTTCATGCCGAAAATTACTTTTTCTCGCCGAAAATTACATTTAATCACCTAAAACACGAATTTCTGCATCTAGAAAATGTAAATTTCGTTTATAAATGCACAAAAAACATCTAAAAACCAATTTTTCAGACAATAATCGACTCTTTGCATCCAAAACACCCACTTCCCGCACCCAAAACCCTCGAGAAACGCCCCAAAACTCACTGACCACCCGCCACCACCCCCCAAACCTGAACTCCGGCCAAAATCTTCGCTTCGTAAGTCGTCACGACCGTATTCGTCGGATCAACCCACGCAAACGTCGCGTAAAACGCACTCCCGGGCCCCCACTTATGCAACAAATACAACTCGCTCAACGGGCCCAAAATGCGCGCGAAATTCCGAAACAACTGCTCCTTCTGGTCGTAATCCGTGCCCACCTAAACAACAAAACATTCCATCAATCAAAAACCACAAAACAACCCAAAACAAACGTCACTTGGAGGTCCCTGAGCCGCCCGGTGGGGCCCACCGGCTTCAGCGCCGTGAAATGGTGCAACGGAGACGCCAGCGTCTCGAAAGTGACCGTTTTCCTCTGCCGGCCGACGGTAGCCTCGAATAAAATGAGCGTTCCCTGCAATTAAATGTGTTTTTTTCGGTTTTTTTTCGTTTTTTCGGTTTTTTTCGTTTTTTTTCGCACTTTGTACGCGTCGTTGTCGTTGTAGGTGGTCGCTTCGAGGACCTTGGTTGGTGATATTTTGCATTTTTCGTTTTTTGATTTGAATAGTCGTCCGCTGAGGCGCGTCACGCTGTTGTAGGCGGTGAGGAAAGCGTCGTTGGGTTTGGGCGACGTGTCCAGGTGGTGGTATTCGTTCTGCCAGTGTTTGTTTAGGCCGGGCAAGTCTGGAAATAATAAATAGATTGGTGAAAACGATGATTTTAGGCGTTAAGAACGGTTATGGTAGGTGTTTTTTGATGAATAGAAACTGGAAAAAGGTGAAAACAACGATAAGAAACAAGTAAAACATGTTTTTGGGGTGTTTAGCATCGATTTCTGGCATTTTAGCATCGATTTCTGAGGTTTTGTCGTTGTTTTCTATCGGTTTAGGGTATTTAGCATCGATTTCTGGCATTTTAGGATTAATTTCTGGGATTTTGTCGTTGTTTTCTATCGGTTTAGGGTATTTAGCATCGATTTCTGGCATTTTAGCATCGATTTCTGGGGTTTTGTCGTTGTTTTGTGTGGTTTTTTGGTGTTTGTACCGTGTTCTTGCGACCCATACAGCCACGTTTCGACCTGGTCGATGATCCTTTGGTTTATGACCGGCTCGAATTTGCGGGCGAAAAAGTATAGATGTTCTTTGGTGGACTGGAAAAATGGAGATTTTGGATTAGGAATTAGAAATGATGAATTGGGTTTTGTGGGTTTGAGTGGTTACTTGGATTTTGTTCCAATCTTCGGGTTTGAAGTCGTTTGGAGAACATCCGCACCAGTCCACGATGTGCTCGTATTGACAGCGACATCCGATTTTACGTTTCCAGTTGGTTAGACGAAGGTTGTTGTTGACGTATGTGTTGCAGAATTCACTATTCCGAAGAACTGTGTGAAAGAAAGACTAAAACAGAATTTCGGAATTAATTTTATCAACAAAAAAATTAATTTTTCAATGAAAATTGACAAAAAAATTAATTTTTTCAGTGAAAATTGACAAAAAATTAATTTTTTTCAACAAAATTTGATAAAAAATTATTTTTTTCAACAAAAGTTGATTAAAAAAGTATTTTTTCCAATACAAATTGACCAAAAAAATTATTTTCAAACAAATTTTGACCAAAAAACCAAATTTTTTAAACAAATATTGACAAAAAAATTATTTTTTTCAATAAAAATTGACAAAAATTAATTTTTTCAACAAAAATTGACCAAAAAATTAATTTTTTCAACAAATTTTCATTAAAAACTTTAATTATTTCAACAGAAATTCACCTCTGCAGGTAAAAGTGTATGTGAATACACAGTTTTAAGTCCCACAACTAAATCGTCTTTACTAGTGACCAAATAACCACAGAAACTACGACTAAGAGCGACCCAATCGCTTCCGCCGTCGATTCGCACACCCCACGGCAACTTGCGATCCCCAACACGCCACATGTGCGTATCGCATTCATAAAATGTTTTGTCCAGTCCTTGTTTACCGATAAACCTACAAAACCCAACAAAAATCAATCGCTAACTTAAACTTTTTGATTTGTTTATTCAAAATAAACCTCTGTGTGTCTTTTCCGTGAGATTTGACAAAATTCTTCTCCCGATTCGCGGTTAAAAAATTAACCAAATCTTCATTCACCCTGTAATTAGACAAGAAAATCATTGAACATGTTAAAAAATCGGATAAACTTCAATAAAAAGGAATGAAATCCATAAAACCCCATGAAAATACTATATTAGAATCAATATAAACCAGTAAAAACTAATAAAAATCAGTAAAATCTAACAAAATTCAATGAAAAACGATAAAAACGCCCAGCAAAAACCAAAATTCATTAATAAAAATCGAAAAACCACTAAAAACCAATAAAATCCAACATAATTAAATCAAAAACGATAAAAACACTGAAAAAATCACTAAAAATCAACAAAATCCAACAAAATTAAATCCAATAAAAAACGACAAAAACACCACTAAAAACCAACAAAAACTAACAAAATTCAAGCAAAAACCACAAAAATCACTAAAACCATCATCTCACTTGATAGGGAAATCACTTTCGCTCAAATTAATGAAGAAATCCCATTTCCAGTGCGTCATTTTCAGCGCATCCTCCATACACTGCAACAACATGAGCAACAGACTCGCGCCGCCCCAGATCGTCGACATGCGCCGTCGCGACAGACGGATGTTGGCGAATTGTTCTTCGAATACGACCAGTTGCCGATACAAGTAATCTTGTCTCTGCGTGCGAAAATCGAAAATCAATCGCATTAGGTTTCTGTCAACTCGTCAACTTACGACGTCCACGTGAATGTAGTAGTAGTTCCGCGTGTGGTACAAGTTCTTTAGGAGGCGTCGCACTTGCCGCACGGCGCGCCCGTTCAGTGTGAGCACGTAAAGGATGCGCACGGGGAGAGCGTCGGCCTCGGGTTTCAGGTGGATTTCCGTCCTGTGCGCCTCTGAAATAATCAGTTTAGAACTTTAGGAATGTCAAAATGAGGTTTTTTCAAACGTTAGAAAAATGAGATTTTTCAAGTCATAACGGTACAAAAATGACATTTTTTAATTCATAAAGTTAGAAAAATGATATTTTTCAGATTTTTCATTTCATAACGTTATAAAAATGACATTTTTCGATTCATAACGATATGAAAATGAGATTTTTTAAGTTATAACGTTATAAAACGACTTTTCAATTTATAACGTTACAAAAATGAGATTTTTTAATTCATAACGTTAAAATCTGAGATTCGTCAAATTATAACGTTAAATTCTCAGATTCTTCAATTTATAACGTCAAATTCTAATAATTTTATATTTATCTGCGATTTTTCAATTTATAACGTCAAATTATGTAGTTTTTTCAATTTATAACGTTAAAAAAATTCGATTTTTCAATTTATAATGTTAAAAAAAAAAGATTTTTCAATTTATAACGTTAAAAAAATTAGTTTTTTCAATTTATAACGTTAGAAAAATGAGAATTTGGAATTTATGACGTTATAAAAATGGGATATTTCAATTTATGACGTTAAAAAAAGAGATTCATCTATTTATAACGTAAAATTATGAGCTTTTTCGATTTATAACGTTATAAAAATGAAAATTAGCAGTTTACAACGTTATAAAAATGACAATTCTCAATCCATACCGTCACAAATACACAAACCCAATTTTTTTAACAGCTATTTCATCAGAACGAGCCGCAAACTCACTTTGCAAACCCGTGTAATAAACATTCATGTAATAAAATCCGCCGCAAATCAAATTCTCATCATCCGGGCACTTCTGATCGCATAACGTGTCTCCGACCTTCGCCTTCGCCAACGGCACGTCGTCTCCACAAAAACATTCGTGACTTCAAAAAACCAAAACAAATCAAAACAAATTTCAATCAAACGAAATAAATAATCAATTTCTCGTTCCTCGCTCCATCCTCACCTATACTGGACACCGGCCAATTGAAAGCCCGACTGAAGGCACAAATCCACACACCTAGCGGGAGAATTCGACACCAACTTACTCATATGGCCGCTCAACAGCCGGGCACTTTGTTGATCCCGGAAACAACCCAAATATTCTCCGGCTTTTCTGCCTAAATTCGACGAAATAAACGAAATAAACAAACAAAAATCACCGTGGCAACATCGATTCCTTCGTGCAAATCTTTTAATCATCGTTTTGTCCTCGCAAGAAGCCGTTTTCGTGTTTATTTCATCTCACGTGATTTCTGTGTGTCGATTCGAGCGCGAGATATCAAAGAAATCACGCGAGATTATTGACTGTTCGCACGAGATTTGTATATAATAAAGAGGCCATCTTGCTTTTAAAGCCGGGGTCAATTCCTTTCTTTTTAATGAATTTTTAATGAGACAGTATCAATTTCAAGTGTGTATATAAGGACACTTAAGTCCCACTTGAAAGATGCTAATTTATTTTCACACAGTATATGCATACAATTTTGAAACACGTGTCCCACTTGCTACCAATAACCATAACGTGGGCATTGCAAGACAGCCCAGGGGCCCAGGGGCCCCCAAAGCCACATTAGGGGCCTTTTGGTCTCACTTTGATCTCATTTTGAATCAATTGGGGATCCAAAATCACTCCCTGGGGCATTACAGAACAGCCTAGGAGCCCAGGGGCCCTATAAGGGGCCTTCTTGGTCCTTTTGGTTAGAATTACATTTCCTTTTGACTCAATTGGGGGCCCAAAATCACTCCCTGGGACATTACAGAACAGCCTAGGACCCCAGGGGCCAACAAGGGGCCTTCTTGGTCCTTTTGGTTAGAATTACATTTCATTTGATTCAATTGGGGGCCCAAAATCACCCCTTGGAGCATTACAGGACAGTCTAGAAGCCCAGGGGCCCCATAAGAAGTCTTATTACTAAAAAAATGTATCTAATTTAGAGTCAATTGGGGCCCAAAATCACCCCTAGGAGCATTACAGGACAGTCTAGGGGCCCAGGGGCCTCATAAGTTGTCTTCTTGGTCCTTTAGGGTAGAATTACATCTCATTTTGAATCAATTGGGGGCCCAAAATCACTCCCTGGGGCACCACAGGACGGCTTAGGAGCCCAGGGGCCCCATGACAGAATTCTTTGAATCAATTGAGGCCCGAACAGCGCCTGTTCAGATGTCGTAATTCGGGCCCAAGACCGAGGCCCCGCGCTCATAGGGGCCCCGCGCTCATAAGGGCCCCGCACTTTAGGGGCCCCGTGCTCTAGGGGCCCCGCACTTTCATATTTTCAAAGTAAAAAATTTTGAAAAATTTAAATCTTGGGGTCCCACGAATAATTTGACACAAGGGGCCCTTGTTGTTTTACCTTTGGCGGACGGACAAAAGCGCGGCAGCCGTGTGGGGTAGAGGAGGCCCTTGCGAGCAAGGCACGTGACATTGGCCAGTTGCTGTTTGCATTTCTGAGTCCTGGCTTTGATGATGGCGGTGACGGCTTCCTTGCCCACAATATCACACGACGGCGTGAAGTCCAGCTCGTCCACATTCAACACGGGCACTGAAACATTGGACCGAGGTCCTTTGAGCAACGTCCTGTCGTCGCTGTCGTTGTGCGCCGTGCTCGTCACCACGTGCGAGCGTTCTTCCGAGCCGGCCGCGCCGACCGACGGCACTCGCTCGGCTGCCTCCGCCGCCAACGGCCGGGACACTCCCATGAGTTGCTGGCCGGGAGTTAGTTTGTTGATTTGTCTGTCGATGGAGTTGGACGGTGAGTCGTTGTCGTCCTCGTCGTCTACGGGTAGCACCACGCGGTGGTGAAGGAGTATCTGCGAATAGACAGACCAATCGTTAGATCGGAAATTTAATATTGCGATGTTACATTCGTCTACAATGTCGATTTTTGGTCTAAAATGTTGATTTTTGGCCTAAAAGGTTGATTTTTGGTCTAAAATGGCAATTTTTTATCTAAAAACATTGATTTTTTTGTCTTAATATGTCAATTCTTGGCCTTAAAATGTTAATGTTTGGTCTAAAATGTCAATTTTTAATCTAAAAACATTGATTATTTTTGTCTTAAAATGTCAATTTTTGTCTAAAATGTCAATTTTTATCTAAAATGTCAATTTTTGTCTAAAATGTCAATTTTTGCCCTTAAAATATCAATTTTTGGCCTTAAAAGATCAATTGTTGGCCTTAAAATGTCAATTTTTGGTCTAAAATGTCAATTTTTGGCCTAAAATGTCAATTTTTAGTCCTAAAATGTCAATTTTTAGTCCTAAAATGTCAATTTTTAGTCCTAAAATGTCAATTTTTAGTCCAAAAACATCGATTTTGTTTGTCTTAAAATGTCAACTTTTGGCCTTAAAATATCAATTTTTGGCCTTAAAAGATCAATTTTTGGCCTTAAAATGTCAAATTTTGGTCTAAAATGTCAATTTTTGGTCTGAAATGTCAATTTTTAATCTAAAATATCAATTTTTGGTCTAAAAACATCGATTTTTTGGGACTGTAAAATCTCTACGGTAGCCCCTTCCCTCGATTCCCTAACACGGTCAATCCAGCCCTGGACGTGAGTAACGGGAAGCGAAACCAAACCAACAAACAACTAACGAAGAACACACTTCCCGCCCCGCCACACTTTCGTGGCCAATTCAGCCACTTATGGAGGCTAGCCGCCCCGAACACACGCGTCCAAGCGAACCTCGCGTAACCAATAGCACGGCGGAAACCACGTTCTTCGAAGGAAAGCAAAACTCTCTTTTACCGCTGAAGAAGGAAACCAATGGACAATACAAAAGACTGTAACTAAGCAAACACAACAACACCATCTTTTGGCGCAAAGCATAATAATAACAACAACATTCTCCTTCATG